>WUAT03174690.1:0-11930 GCA_010015005.3 Ulmus americana | reverse complement strand
ATGTTCTTTATAGAATTTGAATCATATTCAAACAAAGAAAATAGAGAAAACTAAGTAGAAGTTGTTTGTTATAGAATTTAAATACAAAATTTATTTAAATTTTTTTATAAAAAAAAAATTAATTTTATTTCTTTAATTATCTGTTATATATGGAATTTTTTTGATTTACCAAAAACACGTATTTTTTATATTCTAACTATTATTTTATTATATTTTATTTAATATCCCAATCACCTTTTACATAATCTAATATATTCAATTATTTCATACACTAATGCTCACTATTTTTTATATTATAGTATTAATATCACACTATATTTTATATTTGATATGTTTGAGACTCAGCTCAAAAAAAATTTATCCTATCTTATTCTCAAAAATTCTCAAAAAATTGTTCTTGTCCTTATTCTAACTATTATTCTATTATATTTTATCATGTGAATCCCAATACCTTTTATATTATTATATCGTATTTTATCATCTTATACACCTAAACTCTATCACTTTTTACATCTTGCACACTTATACCCTACAACTTTTTACATTATATTATTAATATTCCCACTATCTTTTACATAAAATATTATTTTTTCATATTATTTTATTATTAAACTTCAATATATTCGTCACTTTTTATATAAATTATTTTTTAATCTTGTGGATCCTACTTATTTTTACTAAAAAAATTAGAATCTTGTGTTCAAATCACCAAAATTTTGTTTAAATCGCGTGTCAAACAGACTCTTTATCTAACATATTCAATCATTTCGTACACTTATCGCCATCACATTTTACATTATATATATAATCAAAGTGGTTTGACGAAAACAGAGTTTTGAATTACGAAAATAAAGTTTTAAAAATACCTGAATTTGAGCAGAGTTTATATTTGAATAGAGATAATAGAGTGGAGATAACATAGTTTTTATTTGAATACTATAAAGAACAGAAGTGGAGCAGATTTTGTATTTAAATAGAGATAATAGAGTAGAGATAATACTATAAAGAACATAGTCATTACCTTGTATTTTGTGTTAATTCCAATAACTATCTTAATTTTTGAATATTTTAAAAAATTACCCTAATTAAAAAAATTTATTTACATTTTCTTTTCTAAATTGTTTTATTGATTTTTCCAATAAAAAAATTTGTAAAAAAACAAAACTTCTTTAACCTCACTTCATTACAAAATATTTTATTCATTAAATGTAACTAATAAAAGAAATTATAAATGATAGGAGTAAGGGCATTCGTGTCATTTTAAAAAAATAGACAACTAGGATATCAAACGATACAAAATTTAGTTTTTAGAGTGATTTTACAAATATTCAAAAATTAAGGTAATTTTTAAAATTAACGCAAAATACCGTGTAGTGTATGAAAAAATATTCTAAAATTTTATGTCCTTGATTGAATAAAGATGAAAAATGCAACCTAGAAAACAAAAATGAAATGTTTCGAAATTTGGATGGCATTTTGGTATTTTTTTGGAACGATTGTGAAACTTAATAGGTAAATTGTTTATTTTGCAAGTTTGAGGAATTGGGGAATTGGTTAAAAATTGGGTGAATTAGTAAGAGACAAGAGTTACCCTTTTGGTAAATGGCCATCTTCCCTTTTGATGCAAATTCCTGGAGTTGGAGTAGGGATTTTAGAAAGAGGAAAAAACTTTAGGGGAAAACAACAAAGAATTATTATCATTAAAGGAGATTAATAAAAGCTAATAGGTAGTTTAGAATGCTGTTAGTTTGACATATAATATAAAGGTCGTTGTTGGATTCCATATTGTGGTGATTGAGATTTTAAAATCTATGGATGTTCTTACATGAACACAATGATTGGCTCCTTTTTGAAGAATAAGAGAGAGGGTTATGTGCTAATTTTATAATTTATAAAGTTAGGAAATATCTCAAGATCATGAGGGCCATAACATGAACATTATGGAACAACTACAATGCCTTTCAATTTATTTCTTTTTTAGACTCTCAATTAAATGACACGTAGCACCAGGAGCTGGTTGATTCTGCAATTATTTAATTTGATATAGGTATAATCATATCAGATTGTCAAATACTATACATGTTTTATTAAAGATGATTTAGGTATAATCATTTGTAAGATTATATTCCTTTTTTGTTTTCAAAATTTAAAAATACATTTACTTTTTACGTGACTCAAAGATTGTAATTATACAAATAAATAAATTTGGACTGGGAGCCTAGCTATGTGCCAAAAAGAATAAAATAAATAAAAAAGTGACACATTTGTAATGAATGTAAAACAAGATATAAATGTTTTGATGCCTCATTTTAGGGGCATTCTTGTAGTTCCCCCGCCCAGAGGCGGTGTCGGAGCTCCCACCGCCCCTCACTCTTGTTTTTCTTTTATGTAGATTTTTTGGTCTTTTTCTTTATTTTTTCATTAGTAATAATATTAATGATTATTTTGACCCGTTCCTCTCCAATTTCATTTATAATTCCGATCCAAAAAAATAATAATTTCATTACTAGTGAGAAAACTGTTTTTAAATAGAAAGTATTTAAAGGGTATATTATATTCATAGGTTTGTGAGAAAATGGAAAAAGAATGTCATTATGATGAAATAAAAAAAAAATTGTGATAAACATTTGTGATTAATGCAATTACTATTAATTTACCAAAAAAATAAAAAAAAATGCAATTACAACTATTTATTAGTTAGCCAATCACGATCAGTACTCTCCTTCATATTTATGTTTTGTTGGTTGGTAGCCTGCCTTCTTCAAAGGTTTGTATGGTGTCCTCATCAATATTTAAATATTATAAAAAAATAAAATAAAATAACTCGTATATATATATTTGGTCATTTGGGAATAGAAAGTAAATTTAATAAGTTGGGCCATAAATTAAAAGCAAATTTTTGATAGAAAGTATCAATAATAATAAATTAGTTGTAAAGTATAGTTTGACCTTGATCACCGAGTGTAACTTTGACAAGTAACTTCCTCAAACAAAAAAAACACACAAGGCAATTTTTTATTTTTTATTATTATTTTTTATTTTTTTAGGGAAAGACCAGTGGGCAAACAATAATAAATAAATAAATAATGACCAAGCTGAAAACCATTACAACAAAAGAAGCTTGTTTGCAATAACGGCAGACAAAGCACAAGAGGGCACTCCTACCTTCCAACACCTGGATAATCTCGACATAAAGGCAAGCCTAGCCATACAATGAATTTCTAGGCACATAAACAAAATCTAATAAACCATCACTTGCTAAGTCTAAAGTTTCATTAACAACGTTACTACAAGCACGAAGAGCACCATATCTGCCCTTAAAAAGAGCTACAACATTGCTGCAATCCGAGGCCAAAATACAAGGGGTAGCACCATTCTCCAACGCTGTTAAGATCTCCCATTTAATAGCATACGCTTCCGCCGCCAAATGATCCAATAGGTATGGCTAGTAAACAGCATGAGAAACAACAATATCACCCAAAATATTCTGAATAACAATACCAAAACCACATTGACTAGCTCGCAAATTACACGCTGCGTCTACATTTATCATATAAAAATCCCTACCAACTCTAGGATTTCACCCTATAAAAATCCGCCAAGAAATCAGTAGCCAAGTCAACTAAATGTACATTCCTTGGCCATTTCCCATCATGCAAATGACTATTTTGAGCAACTCAGATTTGTCACACAATTTTCATAAATAAATAGAAATCTTTGGAGTCTTTCATAGCATACACTCTCATAATAAAACCCAATAGATCCCCTTCTCCCATCGGAGTAATGAAATGACTAAGGCCACATATTTCCCAGATATTTTTAACTAGATTGCAACCCCAAATAGCATGAAAATTAGTCTCAGTTTGCAACCCACATTTAAAGCAAATAGTATTAGTATTCATACATCGCAGAGATAGAGAAACAGAAGTAGGTAACCAACATTTTCACACATTCTAGCAGAAGACTATTACTTTAGGGGGAAGCTTGAGATTCCACAACGTTTTCCACCAAAGTTATATAGGCCTAGAGTTGGAAGATTCAATAAAGCCCCTTCTTTCCATCGCCACTTTATATCCACTCTTCATTGAGTATTCCCCGTCTCTAGAATAGTGTCAAATCAAGATGTCATCGTGATCCCAAGAAACAACCAGAAGACTTAGAATATCTTTAGCATCCTCTTCACTAAAAATCATATGAATAAACACTTTGTCCCAATCCTCATTATAGAGCCTCGGATCAGAAACTTTAACACCCTCCAACAAAAGAGGATCAAGAGGTTTAAAAGAGGCATAGATGAAAATATCGACATTTTCCATGATATTTCTGCATTTTAAGGGTATCAATATTGATATCGCATATTATATCTTTTCCACAAAATGTCCTCGAAATTTTCAGAAATATCCACGATATATTCGTAAAATATCGATATCGGGAAAGCGTAATTATAATATTACATAATATCGTGGAAATTTCTACGATATATCGCAGATATTTCCATAAATATTGAAAATAATTTAAAAACATTAATGAATTAATTTTTTGAATTTTTTTGAATTTTTGTTAAATTTTAAAAGAACATAATATTATATTACAATTTACTTTATTACAAATTTATAATTTACTTTTAATATAATAAAAATACATAGCCATAGCTTATAGCTAGAGGCATAGTAATGAAGGCAATGAGAGCATGTCCCTAGATCTAAAACAAAAATAAATCTGAATAGTAATGAAGGCAATAATGATGGGAAAGATGATGATGATAATGATAGTAATAATAATGATAATAATAGTGGTGGTGATGATGAGGACGACGACGACAATAATGTAAGAAATAATTTTTTGTTCACTAGAAAAAATTCTATTGATTCAAGTTTACCATTGAGCCCTTTGACTAGTGAAACAACGTTCGCTCATTGCACACAAGATGAGGACCATGGGTGCAAGGGTGCAAAGGCGCTAGTCTAAGTTTAAGGGCTATTAGGAAAGATTTTACAAGGAGAAATGGAGGAGCATAATCAATAATGTCACCATATGATTAAGACAATCTTTCAATCAGTTTTGGATCCATAAGTATAAGAATATACTATACTTACTCATCTAATAAGCCAATTAAACTCATTATCATTGTGCATATAGTTTTGAATCTACTGACAATCATTCTAGAAGTTTGAGCTCTTCGATTTTTCGTATTCTCAATTTTCACATGAAGTTCGTGATTTACAAAATACTAGATCAAACAATTGAATGAGCGCACAATTTCTAATTCATGGACAAATAGTGGGAAGAAATCAACAAATTTATATGTGGCATGTTTAAGATTATGTTGAAAATTATTCAAGCTCTATATCATGGTACCAATATAGTCTAAACCTAGATGATATGCCAATTATGTTTGAACCTAATAGGTTCTCATTTTGGTATTGATATTTGTTTTCTTGTATTGTATCATATAAAATATTAAATTTGAATGTAAAATACTTTATGTCGACACTTTTCTTTATGTATTATATTCATTTTGCATGTTATATAGTCAATTTTTTTAAAATATAATTAAAAGATAAAAATGTTTAAAAATATAGTATTCCTTATTTTAAACTTTCTTCAAGTTTAATTAAGAATTAATATTTTTTAAGTCAAATTCCATACTTTCCATAAATTTTACGTTAATTTCCATCGATATCGATATTTTCGTAAAATTAAAGTATCGATATTTCCATCAATACTGATATTTTAATCCTTATAAAGAGGAAGGTCATGGCAGCCAACAATCCCTAACCACATCCACATTATCACCAAATCCTATTCTCCACCTATAGCCCCCCTCAATTACTTCGCACCCCCGTAGGATACTCCTCCAAACAAAGAAAGGTTTAGACCCCCTTTTAGCCACAAGAAAAGAAGAGGATGGAGAATAGTAAGCCTTAAGCACTCTTCCCACCAAAGAATCTGGATTCCTGATCAACCGCCAAGTTTGTTTGGCTAGTAAAGTTTGATTAAAACAATGGAGATCTCTAAAACCCATATTACCTCTCTCCTTGTTGATACACATTTCATTCTATTTGCTCCAGTGCATTCATTCGGTGAATATCCTTAACCAATTTTTTCGGAAGCTTGAAGCAAGATATGGCATACAAAGAATAGCTTGAATAACAGCTTTCAACAAAACTTCCTGATTAGCTGCGGAAAACACCAACCCATTCCACCCTTTTAATTTGTTCCAAACCCGATTTTTATTTATAAAGAAGATCAAATTTGCTTTACATCTTCCTGCAAAAGTGGGCAAACCAAAATATATCTCTTGACACTCAACCTGTTTAACCCTAACAAAACCAGCCACAAACTGCCTCTCGTTCTCCAGAACATCCTTCCCAAAGTAAACCTCAAACTTCTCCATATTCACTATCTGCCCCAAAGCATCACGATACCAGCCAAGTGCTTCAATAAGAGCCAAAGTGTCTTCTCTATCAACATTGAGAAATAAGAAGCTATCATCGGCAAAAAAAAGGTGCGAAAGGTATAAACCTTCATTCCCAAACCTTAGCCCATGTAATCTGCCCTCCAACTCCAACTGCTTCAAAAGACAAGACAATCCTTCAGAGTAAAAAGGAAAGAGAAAGGGGAAAAGTGATCCCCTTGTCTCAACCTTCTACTCGGATTAATATTACCTTTCACTTCCCCCATCGAAAATAAAAGAAAAAGAGACTGAAGAAACACAATTCATTACCTTATCGATCCATCTACTATCAAATCCATTATTTCCATAACCTTTTCCAAAAAACACCATTCAACTCTATTATATGCCTTTGACATATCAAGCTTCAATGCCATCTTCTTCCCCTTCCTAAATCTTCCTCTTTTCATTAAATGAATGCCCTTAAAAGCTGCTATTTTATTGTTATGGACCATTCGTCCCCCTATGAAGGCACTTTGACTCTTCGAAATCAACTCATCTTGGAAAAAATTTAGACTATTTGCAAGGCACTTTGAGATGACTTTATACATTACTGGACATAAGCTAATTTCCCTGAACTTCGTCATCTTCTTAGGCTTGCTCACTTGGGGATCAAAGAACTCAAAGTTCTATTAATATTTCCCGGGATATTTACAATTTGATACCCTGTGGTTTGCATTAATTACAAAAAGTACATTTATTTTCTAATAATTACATAGGGGTACTTTATGATTTCTGTTTACAACAATTTGATACCCTGGGACATGAAATGTCCAAACTACCCTTCTAAAAATTTATATACTTATTTTACTTTTACAATATCTAACCTAAAATTAATTAAAACCTTAAAAATATTAATATAGTAGCTCCCCTTTTCTATCGAAGACACGAAAGGGTAATATAATCTATAAAAATAAATCTAAACACATTATTTATTTTGTCTATTAGATGGTATTTTAGGAATTTTTAGAAAAAAATTGTTGGCTTTTGTTAACCAATGTACCAAATTGTTGTAAACAGAAACTATAAGGTATTCTTATGTGATTATTGAAAAATGAAGCTACCAAAATGTAAATATCCCAATATTTCCCACGATGTAGTGACCATTTACAGCATTTAAACACACATTAGTAACCTTGACACCTATCACATTCCAATATTTTTGAAAAAACAGCCCCGAAAACCCATCTACCCCTGTAACTTTGGTTGGGTTCATACTAATCACTACACCTCGGACATCCTTAGGTTTAAACGGAAGTTTAGCATTGATCTCAAGCGAAACCTAGCTAGGAATAGCATTCAACACTCTTTCCATATGCTCAAAAGAAGGTAAAGAAGGTCCGGAAGAAAGAAAAATGGACTGAAAATATCTTCTAATGATTCCTTCGACAATTCCAATATCATCTTGCCAACATCCATTAGCATCTTATGTGTGCCTAAACAACAAGTAATTTAAACCTTACTTATCACCTACAAGTGTCGTGAAAATAATATAGTTCAAGCAAAGGTCTTTCCCATAGAGTTACTTTTATTAACCAACCCTTTTCATTGGACAACCTAGAGTTACGTTTACTAAATTTAATGAAATGAAAGCATTAGAGTTATAAAGAAGTAATGATTAGACAAGACAAAAGCATCATAGGTAATGGCTTTTTAATCTAAGTGATTAATCTAATTTGTAATTTGCGATTAGAAAATGTTACTAAGGATTAAAAATAAGAAGGATTACGTACTTATAATTCCTAATTAACATTAAATAGTTACCAATCTCTTAGTTGCACACCTATTCAATTAAATAAACAAACTATGGTGATCAAACAATAAATCATTCACCTCTCCAAAGAGAATAATAGATGAAAGAATTAAATCTAAAATAAATTAATTGAAACCATGTTTAGGGCTAGAACTACCCTTAATTACAAAAGAATTTAGCTACTCATAATATTCAAACAAAACACTAGAGTATTCATTAGACAAAGAAAAATAAGGGATGAAGAAAACTTATTAGTTTCTGTAATCCTTGAAAGCTTGAGCAGCAACAATGAAGATCTTTCACCTTCAATGTAATGACCCAGAATTTTACCATGACTTTAACTATTTAAAGACAATGAAAATGCAAAAAAAAAATTTATAAAAAAAACTAAAGCTTTTATGTAGAAAGGAAACGCATAGAAAATGTTGTTGTACTTAAAACATATGCCATTTAAAATCTGGAAGTGGTTGTTCTGAAACATAAAAGTAAGGAAATTGGGTTCCTTGTGTCCTGGTAACTTTGTTCGTTATGAAACCTTTCTTAAAAAACATGTTTTATTATAACAATATTAAGATACAGAAATAACGATAAAGGACAGAATTGTAAAATTATTACAAATAGCTTAGAATCATAAAATCATATCACTTAGAATCAACAAAAAACATTGAGCATGATGGGGTTCCCCATACTGCATCTTCCAAGAAGTGCTCGCCCTGGTTCCTCAGATAATCCATTATCTTACAGAATATAGGTAATCACCAATTGGTTACCTACAACATGGACGTAAGTTGTGAGCCGAAACTCAAGTACAAACATATATCTTGCAAATAGTGCAGTATATTTAATATACACGATAAAGCAATATCTTATAATCAATACTATGTCAATCAAATAATCATAGAAGCATAGTAAAGAATGTATGCATTATGATTTTCTCAATTATGTAGGCCTCAATGTATGATCGTTAAATCCCGGGGTTCTCTAGTACTGTTCTTTGACAAATATAACAGCCTAGATTCTTTATTCTAAACTTATCATCTTATGTTATGGAGATATTAAATCTCCGTTTCCAATAGTTGTGCATGTACCAATCCTTTTCTCTACAGGATTCTTTTGCACTGTCTCGGTGTACCATGTTTGCAGCAGATTCTAAAAATAGCGAATCTTGGTGCAACCTTTGAAAATAACGAAGCCATGTGATGTCCAGCGAGGTACATTGGTACGGCATAACATTAAGTCTTATTAATATGATAACTTATGCGTTTCTAGGGTTACTTTCTATGGTCATACCTCTCCAGGGCTCAATAAAATGTAATTCAAGGGACTCTAGATGCAAAAGTTCGACATGTGGTAAAATGCTCATGCTTATATAGATTATATCAACAGTTCAATAGTTAAACTATTACCACAATAATACTGACAAGAGATATACAATTCAGGTAATCCATACAATTCAGCATATACTACCAGCAATATTGATCATGTAAACACTTATTCAAAATCTCAATAATTACAATTCAGTACACAAATCATGATACATATCACATATATTGCACGCTATTTTGAAAACGGTTTTATTCCATGTTATAGGCAAAGTTTGTACTAACTTCTTTGTTGTGCTTCCTGTCCAAGTCCTCGTCTATGGAACGCAACCTAATTTCACAAAATGTATAATTTTTTAAAATCGATTCACTGATTTTCGAGAATGGCTTTTCAAATAAAAGAGCTAGCGAGTAACATTTTGCTAAAACACATATACAAGACCTTTTTCTTAATTAACTCTGATTCAAAGAAATAAGACCTTTAAGGTTTACAATTTTCTCTAAACCATTTATTTGAAATAACAAATAGGTTTAAAATACTGAAAAGGAACCCTTTGAAGAAAACTTACTTACTAGTTTAGCCCAAGACACAAAGTATCTTATTTTAAAAACAATACAATCCTAATTGAACTTTATAACCAAAATTTGTTTAAAACTTCTTTAATTTTAGTCCTTAATAAGTAAAATTACATGTAATTGTTACCTAGGGCCTTAGGGCTTTTCTTGTTAAAAGCTTAGTTCAAATTTCAACTTTTAGGTTTTAGACCTAAATATCTTCTTAACTTATAAAACTTGAGTTCTATTAATTAGATTCACAAACCAGTTTATAAAGCTCAATTATTTGAACAACACTAATCCAAATTGAATTAAAACCACTTGGAATAATTGACGTAGTACCTTTGTTTTAACTTGTATAAAGATTCAATTGAAACTTTTTCTTAGATAAGAAAAACAAAACCGAATAGGGCTGCACACCAAGTGTTTTCTAGTTAAAATGACCATTTTGGAAAATTCATCAAATACCTATTTTAAAATCTTATTTTGCTAAGACCTCTTTGAAAAGTTTATATATTCTTATATACTTAAATTCTTTGAAAGTCTAGCTTAAAATCTGATTTATTATTTTAGGAAATGGGGGTTAAGAACAGTGCACTTGGAACTTGTTAAAACAAATTTTTAGTTTTAAAATAGTATTTTTAACAACTAATTTAACATATGATTAAATCCTATAAAATCCATGAAATTCGTGTTCTCATAATTGAAAACTTCAAATTATGTTTATAAAAGTTTGCATGAGAAGTAAAACATTCAAATTTTCAATTAAAACACTTTAAAACTTTACTATTCAAAAACTATGTTGAAAATCGATTTCTGGTGAGGGGTCCGCCTTTGAGACCCCATAACTCAGAATATAAAGAATTGATTAATAACCTCAAATTTTGGTATGTTAAACTAGACATCTAGGGCTTTTTGAAAAGCTATTAAACATAAGAATCGAAGTTCTATAAGTCTTTCAAACATTACAAACAACCAGGAACACATAGCAGTTTCAAAACCAGGACATGCACAATCTATACTCAATTCTTTATATTCCCAATTTGCATGCAATTCATTCAAACTTATTTTAGAAATTTTTTACAGAGTGTGAAATCAATACACTAATGATCAAAGTATAGCTTATGCCTTCAAAAACTGATTGAAGGGTCAAAGGGATTTTGCTCCTCAAGAACTCGATTGGTCGAGAAGGGAAAATCTTGCATGTTAAATATCAAAAGACAATTAGATTTTAGCAAAGGATTCTAATCAGAATAAAAATATATCATCAATGATTCAATTACCTTCTTCAATCCTTGATTTTAGTTCCAAAATTGGGAAGAATCGGACCCAAAAAAGAAGAAGAAAAGAAGCTGTTCTTAGAGGCTTGGTCGACAAGAAAGAGGGAGAGAAGTGGGTGCTGAAAGTGTTCGTCAGCATTGTAACATCCCACCCCGCTAGACCAACTTAAAATACTCAATCGCGAAAAATGGTCTAGTCACGAGGTGAAATGTTACAACTTATAAAACTGAAAACATAAAACTTGGGATTCGCATCTAATAGCTTTATACCCGAAAATACGTAAAATTTTGAACTTTTAAAAACAGTTGAAGTAACACTTTAAATGTATTTTCTTGTTTCGGGTTAACCCTTCTAGTCCTAGGAATTTAAACACATTTAATATCTTTAATCAAAACATGAAAACATATTGAGCTTAATAAACTCGGATGCTAGCCCCATTTTCGATCATATCCCAACATCCTCCACGTGCCACCTGATGACGGCACATCGCTTCCAAAACATGATCAACCTTTATTGTTTTGATCTACAAAACCAAGACATAAATAATGGGGTAAGCATAAAGCTT
>WUAT03174580.1:0-11930 GCA_010015005.3 Ulmus americana | reverse complement strand
AGAAAAATAAAAATAAAAGTAAAAGAAAAAAAATAAAAAAGAAGAATTTTTTTTTATTAAGGGACCAAATTGTTGATATTAGAAATTTTAGGGACTTGTGGTGCAAAATATAATTATTCCTATTTTTTTTATGTATTTAGTTTTAATTTATTATTAGAATATAAAAGGTAATCTTGGGAGTTTTTAAGAAAAATTGATAGTATGAGGATACCTGAGTGAAATTTATTAAATATGTTGGGGACTGATTTTATATTTTTGAAAACTGTGGATCTTTCTGAAATTTTGTTAAATAGAGGGTACGAAAATGTAATTATCTCATATGTAAAATGAAATCTGAAGATTTTTTTTTTTTGTGTGACTAAAAAAAAAAGTTTAGATTTTTATTTTGATTAATACACAATACGGTCTAATATATAAGTTTTTTATGAATTAAATAATACAAGTCGTATTGTATTAAAATTTTATATTGTATTATATAATATAACATATAAATTTTATCAAACACTATATTGTATTAAGTCGTATTGTATTAAAATTTTATATTATATTATATAATATAATATATAAATTTTATCAAACACTATATTGTATTAAGATAATACAGTATAATACCTTTACAAAGTGTAATATAGTGTACCGCACCTGCCTTAAATCTATTGTTGGAGTTTTCACCTGTGCCACCATAGGATTTTCCAGAAACCTGTTGACTTAGCTTCTCACTCTTTCAGTGATGTGAGCAAAGAAATCCTTCCACAGCTCACTCAGCCCCACAGCAAGCGTCCCTACAAGATCCTCCGTATTTTGGCTCTAATACCAAACTGTTACAAACACACTAGTTTGTAATTTCAAATACCAGTTAATTAAATAATTTAAAGGTTCAAACAAAAGATAAGATAAAAATTTAGAAGTATTTGCGATCACTTCAAGGTATAACACCTCCTAACAACTCTGAAGTTGACAAAATAATTCTCCAACCTTTATTCAACAAATCAAAGACTTAAATACAAGATGTCCAATAACAACTTGCCTGAAAAAAAAAAAGAAAAAGGAAACTATTGCATCATAACGTTCTAAACATAACTGATGCCACAAGAATAAGACTAAAGCAAAACAAAGTAAACATTAAAATAAAATAAATAATATCAGCCAAACAAACTAGACTCAAACAAACTAGACTCTAAACCGGACTCTGTCTCAAGCACGTGGCCAACAAGTGAACCATTTTTTGCTGAAGTAGACGATTCTGCGGCGCCCTCATATTTTTTGCTGGCACTACTTGCATTTGGTATCTCCTTATCAATCTTGTCCAGCGTTTTCTCACCTCTAAGAACACTCACAATTTGAGCCATTGAAGGTCTGACCCTCGTGGAAATATTGGTGCACATTACAGCTAACTTTAAGATGGTAATGGCTTCTTTGTGATTATAATTATTCCCCAAATTTTTGTCCACCAAATCCAGTAAACATTTTTTCTTATCTGCCTCAACAACCTGTGTATTTATAAGATTATATTAACCTCATTAGCTTTGACCAATATTTTACTATAATCAATCTCCTTTTCGTATATTCATCATATATGTACTAAGAAATACAAGTCAAATTATAGATTCTTACCTCGTCCACAAGAGACTCAAGCTCCTGGTCGTTTTTATTTCCTGCATTTTTCTTCCCACTAACAAGCTCAAGTATTACCACTCCATAACTATAGACATCAAATTTAGTTGATATCGTTCCATACATTAGGTACTCTGGAGCCATATATCCACTGAAGCAACCAGCAAAATAATTAAAATAACAAGTAATACTCAATTTTCTGGATAACAATTACCATATAATAATATGGATAAGTTAACCGGTTAATGACTTATTACTTACTTAACTCTTTAACTTACTAATAAGTCTAATGAGTAATTAATAAGTCATATTGAAAACGGACAAAATTTTAAATACTAATAAAAAAGTGAAGAGTTTTCAAAAGCACATTTGGAAAAAAGACATTTGACAACTTATCCGGAGAGTAATAATATTATTATTGGAAAATTTGATAAAATATAATTTTGTAGTTCTAATTATGAATTATATATCCCCACTTTTTGAATTTGGAAGATTGAAATTATTTTTTTTTACAAAAAATGTTCTTCCACTTGACGAGACTTCATTCTCCGTGAAACTTTGTGAAGTATTCATTGTGTGAATAAATTATGTGAAGTTACTTCACAAACTAAATCAAGTTATTTCAGACATGTCAAATTTATAAAAATAAAAAATTGTATATATATATTTTTTTAAATTCCAAAAAGTTAGGGGTATATTCTTTCAAATCGAATCTGTGAACGGTATATTGGATCAAATTTCCCAATATATTTAGGGAGTTCCACCATTTCACGTCATACAATCATGTAACATTATTTCTATGATATGTGCTAATCAATGAATTTCATATATATGTTGTGGATGTAACGTATTGCGTTAGATATGTATATAATTTTGAAGTATGGACAATGGTGTTATCTAGTGTAAACTAAGATGTTACAGCATAAGTACCTACTGTTCGAAATTTTATAAGTGAATTGTTAACGTGACAATTCTCAAACCTTAAGTCACTGTAGACGCAGTGCAAGTAAAATATTAACGAAACCACTGTGATGGGATATACTTACTTTGATGCTTCTGCTTTGGTGATTTTAAGTTCACCAGCACCTTGATCATCTTCTTCATGAAGGCTTGCCAATCCAAAGTCTGATATCTTAGGCATAAGAGCAGAATCAAGAAGGATATTAGCAACTTTAATACCCCTATGAACCATCTTACGTGTCGGATGCTCATGTAGATACTGCAAACCCTTTGCCATTCCCAAGCAAATGTTGAATCTAGCTTCCCAATTTAGTTTAGATTCGCCATTTTGGCCTGCAAATCATCCACTAACAACTTCATACATGTATTATGCATATAACATTTTGGCGAACTGTTAGCTACGGTAAGAAAAAGAAAAAGAAAAAAAAAAAGAATCTACTATACCAGTTTTCGTCATAGTACTATACCATATGTTTCCTTATCAAATAGCTAAAGGAATAAATTACGAGCCTATCCGACTACTTGAGTAAAATTATGCTTACCAAACAAGGCATCTGCAAGAGATTTGTTTTCCATATACTCGTAGATAAGCAGAGACAAGCCTTTTCGAATGGAATGATTCAAGAGCCGAACAAGGTGCTCATGCCTTAATGATTCCATGGTAAGAACCTCACTTTGTAATTTGTTGATTCCTTCACTTGAAAGACTAGAAAGCTTTTTCACAGCTACTATTTGCTTATTTGCTAGTTCTGCCTGAATTCATGCATGCAATTACCAGAATCAATACTGTTATTTTGTATGTAAGAAATTAAAAATGCAACGTTTTAATCATAAATTAACAAAGAAAGAGAAGTTTATTACCTTGTAAACAGTTCCTAAAACCCCTTCTCCAATCTTCATTTCCTCACTAAATCCTCGCGTAGCAGCTATTAACTGCTTGACAGCCCATTTTCCAATCTTCATTTCCTCAGTAATAACTAGTGGATCTGGACCTGGACATAGTCCTATGTCTGACAGTATCTCTTCTATCGCAAGCCAGCCCATTTTCCAAGCAATAACTAAAAGCGGCAGACCAACTACAAGTACTGAAGCCGTCGATATCAAAGCTATTTTTAGAGGAGACAATTTTCCTTTGGGATCTGGATCAAAAGATCAAGAACGAAATTAAGGAATAGGAGATAAAACGGTTTAATTAATTCAGTATATTTGCATGGTTAAATGATGAAACACTACTAACAATTTGTGGAGGTTCTACCATACACTTCCCTATAAAATGTATCAATACATCTTGTAGAAATTTGAAAAAGCATAACTGATTTTATCAATTTTAATGTGACTTAAAATGTGACAGATTCGAATAATAAATTTTATTGAGTTTCATGCTACATGCATATATTGTCTAATTTCGTGCTATATTAATTTAATATTGAGTTTCACACTACATTTTCTCGAGTTTTTCATACTAGATTCTATCATGTTAGAGATGTATTAATATGTTTTTACCCTTTAAATGCTTTGTTTAGTAGGAAGGTGAGAAAATAAAAATGAGGAGGTTTATACCTAAGCTCAAAAAACAAAAACAAAATGGAAGGGAGATAGAATTTAAAAAAAAAAACAATTTGATTACGATGGGATTTTCTGAATCTCTTTTAGTTGTAGTGACTCAAAATTAAGTTCTAGTATGTATTTGAACATTTTTTTGTCACGACTATAATTATCTCTACGAAATAAGAGCATATGTCAAAAAATTTCAAGTAATCTCTTTAGCGTCTTTGCGCTTTTTAATTTTCTCTTCTTCCAAAGAAAGTGCAAGTGATGATGCGAGAAAGAATATTGAGAAAACCTGAGCGGACTACGGATATAGCTGATATGAGAGGTCCACTGGTGTAGGTGTAGGACCCTTTTCCAGCCCAGTACAAGTGGATCTCCAATGGACTATTGTTTACATGGACTATGCCTCCAACTGAAATGTCCTTCTTAGCTCCATCGGCTGTTTCCTTGATATTGAAGTCTGTTTTTGACCATTGATTCTGCAGTAAAAACAAGTTCATATTAGATGAGTTTGACGTTGGCGAAAAAATATATTAGCAAAAAAGAAAAGTGTACAAAGATTATTAAATTGAATCATAATATTTAAAAAGGAATCGTGTCCTTATGATATTTGAGTTTCTATCTCTTCTTTTTTCTCTCCGAAGGTTCTCCCATTTTTCTCGTCTTTTTCTCACTCTAGATTTTTTTATCAATGTTTTCTCTCTTAGCTCTCCTTATATTTTATTCATCTTCTTCTGTCCAGACGTTTTTTTTACGAGATGAGTTTATTTTTAGGGATAATAACTTTTTAGTACCTTGTATTTTCCTTATATTTGAGAAACAACACTGGGTATCTTAAAGTTTATTGTAGTGACAATTTGGTACCTCGGTCAACATAAGTCAATTAAAATATTTTAAAAAATTCCATAATTAGGGTATTTCAATAGGTTTTGTTTTTATTATTCATATGTCCTAAAAGATTAATTCAAATGGCAAAAAGTACCTCATATTAATTCATATGTCAAAATAGTTGTTTGAATACACATATATATAATTCACCTGATATTAAAATCAGATTTAAAATAGGGATAAGGATATTTTCGCTATTTTATATGGTACCAAACTATCCCAAAAACAATCCCGAAGGTATCCCATTGTCGTTTTTCAAACATAAGGGTACCTTTTGTCATTAACGCAAAATATAGGATACCAAATGGCCATTATCCCTTATTTTAATTAAATTTTGAATCATTTTATCATTTTGGTAGTTTTGTCAAGATAATATTATTTCATCCATTCCATTAGTTGACGCATAGGGAAAACAAGCTCATAATTAATATAGTTACCTGAATATTTATATTGAATATCCGTTTTCTCAAACTTTTGTTGCCATCGTTGTATCCATCATCTTCATCTTCTGTATTGTTGGCAAACTGAATTTCAGCAAAGTAGAGGGTAACGTTGTAGTGTCCCTCATCCAAACAAAACCCGTAATACGTCATATAGACAGAAGCAACACGAGCTCTGTCGTAAAGTGGTGCATTGGAGTTGAAAATTCCACATTTTATACCCACTATTGATTGTTCTCCAGAACTGATGCGAGCCCAGTTTCCATGTGGACTTGTATAAACTGGTGACGTATCATTATCATTCTCATAAATTATACCATTAACATTCTTTTCTTCACCACCACAATTTATGTACAAAGAATTGGCTGCAGATAATAAATAAGTTGTTTTAGAGAAAAGATAAGATCTGTTTAATGACTAATTCGCACAAATGCCTTTTTTTGTTTACTTGGATTGACACCTTGTTCCCTCATTGATTTGTTTCGTTATTAAATCCCTTCATATTACTATTTACAGGCATTTGTACCCCCGCATTACTGTTTACTAGTGTTTTGTTTATAAAAGTGCCTCTTGAAGTAGGGGGCAATTTTTAACAATTATGTTAGTAAACAATAACATAAGGAGATTTAGTGACGAGAAAAATCAATTTGGGAACAAAGTGCCAATTTGAGTAAACAAAATGGGACATTTGTACTAATAAGTTATTTTTAATTGTTATTTTTCTGAGGGGAATGAACCTACTCTTGTGCTTCTCATCAGGACAAGCATTCTTGGTATATTCAGAAACATTTTTCCTGTAAAAAGGACCACAAAAAGATGTTAATGTTATAGAATATAACTGATCTTAGGGTTTGAAAAAAACAGAGAGATGCTGGAATACATTTGAGGTGCACAGGTGCTTGAGTTGCAGCTTCTACAGCACGAAAACAAATTTCTGAAATGCATATGGCTAATCGATTAGCAGAAAGTCTCAAATTTAGATATCAAAACAATCAATAAAAATAAGGTAAACGTCAGAAGAAAACTAAGCTATATTTAAATCTTCAAAGTTATATAAGTCATTGTCAACCAAATAGATCTAAAACTCAAGAAGAAAAGTATATGGCGATCCTTACAGATTCTTGTTATTCGGATCGAATTTGAAGTTTAAATGTGAAAAGTCATTGAATGACAGATCCCTGAGAGATGAAATTGTAAAGGAATATAATCAAATTTCTTTTATATGAAATAATTATATATAATTGACAATAAGTTATTAATAAGGAATATAATACCCAGTTTAGGCTGATTAAGTAATAACATAGTATATATGTAAATACAAATTTGTAGGTTTTGATACAATCAAAATGACATAATATATATTCACTTATGAATAAGAATTTGTGTTTATTGCAAAAAAATATTTATAAAGACATTTTGAACTTTACCTAGTAAAAAAAAATATTGCTGACGCATATGACAACATATCTAAAAAAAATCCTTGAAAAATATACTTTATCTATCAAAACATATCTAAAAGATATACATATATATAGTTTAGGGCCTACTGAGTTAGGAAAATTACATCACACTTCCTGAATTATTAACTGCGGCAGGAACCCAATCTGGAATTGTTCCAGTAAGCATATTGTCCCCGAGATGTCTGATATGATATAGAAACACAAAATTATTTATATTTTTTTCTTCTTCTGCCTAGTAAAGATATAAGAGTTAATTGATTGAAGTTGTAGAGGTTTTATAATTTCTTACAAGTATTCTAATCTTGAAGCCTTTCTCAGAGAACTTGGGATAGTACCAGTTAATTCGTTGAAACTCAAATCCCTGCAACACAAAACACAAAAATCAAGGGTTTCCTCGGAAATATTTTGAAATCTAACGTTGGACCATTGCTTTTAGGAGAAGATGATACTAAGTTAATACAAACCGATTTTATCAAAGGCTCAAACCATCGTCTAATGCATTATAAGAAAATTATAGTATCAACTTAATGTTTGTGTCTTAATTACAATATATAAATCATATTATCTTACCCATCATATAAAAATACCTAAACAACTTACTCAGTCGATCCACCCCTCAACCTCAAGTTGCATTTATAATTGTCACACTAGCATACATTTGTAGTGCATGTATATATATAGGGTCATATATACTCATGTAAAATTTTAAAATTTAGAACAATAAATTTTACGTAGGGAAGTCTAGTATGCCAAAAACAAATTCATTAAATTAGTGATATACTTTTTAATAATATGATTTCTCCATCAAGTGAAATGCTAAAATTGTCCATCTCTACGGTGATCTAAAACATGTACAAACACAAGAAAAATAGCAGCAACAATCTCTACGAGAAGGAACTTACAATCTGTGTAACGATGGCATCAGGCCTATGTCTCGAGGGATGGAACCATTAACTGAGCAATTCCTTAATACCCTATATTTAACAAGAAAATTAATTAACTAATTAATCAGTAATATTCAAGTTTGGGATTAAACAATTGTTTCTCAAAGGAACAAAATTTCGACATTTGGAAGAAATTGTTAACCCACAGAGTAACTAAACCAATATTGGTCCAGTTCAAATTGGGGAATTGGAAACAGGAATTTGCTATATCGCTAATAATCCTGCATAAAAGAAACAAAAAGGAAATATTATTAGAACAAAAATAACAACATAGGAGGTATTACCAAAGTCTTATTCGCAAGACTATCACTATAATTTCAAAAATAAAAATAAAGAACAAATTTTTAAAGAAAGATACTCAGACTTAGAATTTAAATTTTTACACTTACAGAGAACGAATATATCGTAAATTGAAAATTTCTGGAGGTATGTTGCCCCAAAAATTATTACCAGCTAGGTTCCTGTGCAAGTGGAGAAAACATTTAAGTTTTATTATTTTCATTGTATGGTAGAATTCAAAGTTTTACACAATCTTGAAACGATGACTTACAAGGTTGTAATATTAGGCAACTCCGTTATGAACTTTGGAAAAGGACCAAAAAAGTTATTGCCAGCAATTGAACTGTATTTACCAATCGAGGTTAATTAACAGTAATTTAAACTTGAGTAGAATATATATCTAAATAAAATTCTAACTATATGGTGGAAACAATAAAACATACAAATCTGTCAGATTTATAAGTTGGGATAATGTCTTTGGCAACTGGTATGTGAAATTGTTGGAACCCAAATATCTGCATGCAAACACAAATAAGAAATAAATAAATACATATATATATATATATATATCCATATTAGATATGGCTTAACTCAACCTAGCAAAACCGACTTTACCTTATTAAATGAATCATGCCAATATATCTAGTCAACATGAGATTTTAATAATCCGGCAACATATATATTTAGTATATTTTTGTTTGTTCATTTTGGCATAAATTTATTTACTTACAATCTTTCAAGGGACCGCAGGTTTCCTAGTTCACATGGAATAGAACCAGAGAGTTGATTGCCTGTCAGATAACTTTATAAACATATGCAATTAGTGTTATAAAAATGGTTTAAATTGAACGAGAAAGCAATAGAAATTAACATAAAATGAAATAAAGAAGAACAGAGGAAGTAAACAAGGTTTGCTTACAGAGAACGTAGAGAAGTCATTTTGCTCAACGATTGTGGAAGCTGTTTGAGCATGTTCAGATCCAGCCAACTGCGA
Organism: Ulmus americana; assembly: GCA_010015005.3. Lineage (NCBI taxonomy): Eukaryota > Viridiplantae > Streptophyta > Magnoliopsida > Rosales > Ulmaceae > Ulmus > Ulmus americana. The sequence continues at coordinate 2,800 of WUAT03174580.1, read as the reverse complement.
GGAAAGTCAGGACATAAGTTTGGATGCATAAATAAGGTTATCCTCTCAAGTGACTGATGTTGCTATTTAATAGCTAGGCTTACAGATCCGTAAGAAACTTATTGCCCAAACTTTCTGGTATATTTCCAGTCAAATAATTGTTTGATAGACCGCTGAACAAAAAAAAAAAATCAATATTTCGATAATATCTATATATATAGTAACCATGTTTGACAAAAAGTAAATAGAGAACTAATAAGTGTCAGCTAACTTACACTACGAAGAAGTTTGAACAAGAAGAATTATCTATGAGATCCCTGTGTCTACATTGAAACATTATAAAATTGTGTATGTTATACTGTTGGAAGATCAAAACAAACTAATATCTGGAAATGGCAAGATTTTAGCATAATATTCATTGTGTACTAGTTACTGTTATTTTTTAATATTACTATATAATGAGTAAGAAAATTACTTTTCCAAATCTCCTATGGTTGCTGGTATCTTTCCTTCAAGTTGATTATTTCGGAGATCCCTGAAGATGTGAGATGGTAAATATGCATGTCTGTGTATATACGCGTACGTATAAAAAAAATAGAAAAAGTACAACATTTATGGTACAAACAACAAACATACATGCGAAATTCAAGGCATCCCCTGTCATAAAAAACAAATGATGATTGTAAGTGTATAATAATAATAACAACAACAATAATAATAATATTTGGAAGGGTGGAAAAATAAAAAAATTTAATTCTCATACTCAAATCCGAAAAGAAGCTAGAATATATATATATATATATAATTATTACAATAATAATAAAATGGAAATAACGGTTATTTGGTAAGAGAGAAAATTGGGGAATAAAGAAAATTGAGTAGGAAATAGTACTGTGGTGGCCACACTTTTTTTCTTTCAAAAAATGTGGGAAGGAAATGGATGGAAAGCGTTGTGTAAGTGTAATTTTTTTTTTTTAAATTACTAATATATCATTTTCTTGAAGAATAATAAGAATAATACTAATATAGTGTGCGGTTGAGAGATCACGACTTGCATTATTTAGTCTATCAATGTGGTCGTTAAATTTTTTTTTTTTTTTCCTCTGGAAATAAAAGTAAAAAGACTTACTCGTTTATTCGAGGCTTCATATTCCCCAAGCTCTTTGGTATTTCTCCAGTTAATTTATTATTTGAGAGAATCCTGAATGATATTTACATAAAATCCACTAATTATATATATCGTCATTGTATAATACACAATGCCTACAACATGTTTGACTACCAATTTCATCAATAATATTTTAATCATATTATATTTTTTAATAATTTTTGAATATTTTATTCTTTAATGTGTTAAAAATATTTTTATAAAACTGTTTTGCGATACGAGTTTTCATTCACGAAATATAATCGATTCTTTAATTAACTTTTTATAATATTTTTTAAGTACTAAATATAGCAATCAATGAGGATAGATTATATTTTGTAAACGAAAACTCATATTACAAAAAGGATGTATTTAACACATATTTAACAACAACACATTAATTTTGCATATAAATATATTGAAAGCTGGACATTAATTTTTACAGAGTAAATACAATGGTACCAGGTCCGGTTTGTCCTTTAAACAAATAAGGCAACTGCCTTAGGCCACCACAAAATGTATAGTTACCTAAGGCCCTCCAAAAAAAAAAAAAAAATCCCATACGACTCAAACTTATATATATTTTAAGGAATATATATAAATATATTGTAAGGACCGTCCTGTGAAGCTCAATCCTCAAAAGTATCATTTTTTTAATTTTTTTAATTTTATTTTGATAAAGTATCAAAAGTATCAGCTTTAGGCCCTATTTTTATTTTGATACAGTAACTTATCGTGCTAAAAAAAAAATTTTTCTTAAAAGGCCCTATTTACATGTTCTGCCTTGGGCCCCCAGTTTGGTTGAGCCGGCCTTCAATGGTACAAATACAATTTTATGTGTATTGAAAACTTGTAATCTGATTAAGAATTAAAGGCTTTTATTGAGAATCAAAACCCATGAACTTACAGCATGTACAGAGAAGTCATATTGCCCCAAATGTCAGGTATGGTACCTTCAAGACTGTTGGAAGACAAATCGCTGTCCATATGAAAAGAACAGTATCATTACTTATTTGTCAATCTAAAAAAAAAAAAGAGAGAGAAAATACTTACAGCTTTTGTAGATAAGTAAGAATACCGAATTCATTTGGTATAGCTCCCATCAATCCTTTGGCAGCCCAATTACTGACACTCAGTATGATCAGTTTGATAGCACAATATTCCAAATAATATATATTTTTAATTGGATAGAAGTAATACCAGTAATATGTCCAACACACATCTTTTGTTGGGATAATTACATTTTGGTATCTCTAGTTACACAAATTTGCAAATGCTACCTTGAGTTTTGGAAAATATCAAAATAAGACCTCTAGTTTGGGCAAAATTGTAACTTGGTACCCTTGAATAACCAATTTTTCTAAAAATGCCAAAAATACCCTTAGCTTTTAAAATATTACTAAATTTTATTAAAAATCCCCCATACCCTTAGATTTCGATTATCAAAAAATCCCCTCCCGTCCTTCTACCCCTCCCTCTCCAATTCATCCCTTCAATTTCTGGCGAACTATTGCTGAACAAAGCCAATATAAACAGTAATTTCAAACTCAATTTTGAGCTTTTTTCTGTTGAGCACAAAAACTCAAAGCCTATAGAACCCAAGAAAATCCAATTCCACAAAACCCAGACAAACATTTATCCAAACCCAGAAATTCCTTCAAACCCAAATATTCA
>WUAT03174470.1:0-11931 GCA_010015005.3 Ulmus americana | reverse complement strand
TTCTTTTTTTTTTCTTTTCTTTTCATTTACTTTTTTTTTTCTTTCTTATTCACCCAAATAATTTAACTAAATTTCTTGAACCTATTTTAAATAACTTTGATTTTTATGCGCCATAGGTTCTTGAACTCTTTGAGTGTTAGCAATTTGGTCTCCGGAGTTAATTTTTTTTTTTCTCCACCCAAATAATTTAACTAAATTCCTTGAACATATTTTGAATAACTTAAGTTTTTTTGCACTACATTGCTCTAAACTCTTCAAGTGTCAATAATTTGATACTGGGTATAAAAAAAATTTCTCTTTTTATTTTTCTTTCTTCTAACAAAAGTTGTAGTCGTTAGGTCAAAAATACTACACTCACCTAAATCACAGTTCAAAAATAGTGGTATTTTATAATAACTCACATTTTTTTACAATGATCTTTCTGTAATATTAGTGTGGTAGCGACACGAACTTCTATTCCCCGAATTCCTTCAAAAGAAAATTATTAAAAATATTTCATTAGTTTTGTCTTCATTTGGAATATTAATCTAGCTCACTTATTAGATATATATAGAGTATCAAATATTTTATGGGATGAGATTACCAACATGAGATATGGCTGGTAGATGAGGTGGGCAAAAGGTGATGAAGTAGAAGAAAATAAAAGAAGAAGAAGAAAGAAAGAAAAAAAATTTTAACCCCTGAGTCCAAATTGCTAACACTTGAAGAATTCAAATACCTATAGCGCAAAAAAATTAAAGTTATTTAAAATAGGTTCAAGAAATTTAGTTAAATTATTTGAGTGAAAAAGAAAAAAAAAGAATAAAAAATTTAACACCTGAGACCACATTGCTAAATTCGAAGAATTCAATGATCTATGGCGCAAAAAAATCAAAGTTATTCAAAATAGTTTTAAGAAATTTAGTTAAATTATTTGGGCGAAGAAAAAAAAATAAAAAATAAAAAGAGGAGAAAAAAAAAAGAATGAAAGAAAAAGAAAAGAATGAAAAAATTAAAAAATAAAAATTTTTAACTCTTGAGACCACATTGCTAGCACTTGAAGAATTTAAGGACCTATGGGGCAAAAAAATTAAAGTTATTCAAAATAGGTTCAAAAAATTTAGTTAAATTATTTAGGCAAAAAAGAAAATAAAGAAAATAAAATAAAGAAAAAGATAAGAATGAGAAAAGAAAAAAAGAAAAAAATTTAACTCCAGAGATCAAATTGTTAACACTCGAAGAATTCAATGACCTATGGCGCAAAAAAAATTAAAGTTATTCAAAATAGGTTTAAAAATTTTAGTTAAATTATTTGGGCGAATAAGAAAAAGGAACAAAAATAAAAAAATTTAACCTCTGAGACCAAATTACTAACACTCGAAGAGTTTAAAAACCTGTGACAAAAAAAAAATCAAAGTTTTTCAAAAAAGGTTTCAAAAGTTTAGTTAAATTATTTAGGCAAAGAATGAAAAATAAATAAATAAATTACATATTGGTACCTCTCTTGTTAACAAAAAATACAGAAAAGATTTCAAATTTCTAAAAATTCAGTGGGGTACCCTCTAGTTAACCATAAATACAAAAGAGATCCTAAATTCATCCATTTTTTTTTAAAATCTCGAAACTACCTTAAAAAAACTGAAGGTTCTTTTTGTATTTACGATTAATTAAAGGGTACCATTATGTAATTATCCCTAAAAAACGATATTTTAAAGGGTTTTCTAGATACAATTTGAAGGAATTTGTAAACCCCAATAAAATTAGAACTTATAATCATGTTTTGTTGCTAGTAATTATTAATTAACTGGCACTGATGATTAGAAATTTTATGTTCGGAAAATTATGTGTATAATTATGATACTTGAAATCCACGCCAGTATGCCTAAAAGAATAAATAAATAACTATGTATTTATAATTAATGACAAAAATTTCAAAACATGACAAGTTGAACTAATTCAGCGTGACCCGCCGGCGGCGAGATTCTAGTCGTGATTTTCGCCAGCGTCGAGAAAGAAATTCGCCACGGCGATTTTTCCTCTGGTTTTTGTATGGGAGTTTTATTTCCCCTCTCGCCGGCGCCGAAAACGCTTTTCGCCGGCCAGCGAACCTACGGCCTTTTTTGTCCAAATTTGCATAACATTTTAAATAATTTTGAAATATTTGTTATGCAAATATAATGGATTTATTGGTATTAAATTTTAATTTTAATTAATATTTAAATAAAAAGAAAGAAGAGAAAAAAAGAAAAAGGAATTTTGTGGCAAAGAAATGTGTCATATGTCAAGTTTCTTTTTATGAAAATCAAATGCTTAAATTGTGATTTAATTAAGACCATAAAGCATGGATCGGTTAAGGTCTTATAATAGGCGAATAAGGTGTCAACAAAAAAAATGTGTAGAAAACACTAGAAAATATCTTGCCCATTTTCTCTTCTTTATTTGGCCAAGAGAAGCACATAGAAGAACACAAGTGTTCTTCATTTCTCTCAAACTCTTCATCTTAGAATTTTGAGCTTCATCAAAGGTAAGACTTATTTATTGAACTCTTGGTGCAAATTTAGAGTTGTATGTAAGAAGGATATTTATTTGTTCAAGTTAAAAGTTCAAGGTACATGAATTCGGTTTGAACATGATTTTATACTGAAATGTTTTGATTGAGTATAGGACCTATAGAACTCCGATTTTGATGTTTAATAGCTTTTGCAAAAGCTTTATATGTCTATTTTTGTGTGGGAAAATATCATATTTTTTTTATTAACTGGATTAGGAGTTATAGGACTTTGAAGATGGGGTGTTCACTGGAAATCCTATTTTGAATAAGGATGTTGTTAAAAATTATTTCAAGGCTTAGAAGTCCCTAAACTTGGAAATTTCTTTTACATGCAAACCCTAGTAATGTTTATTGATGTGTCAAAAAAAAATTGGTCAATTTTGGAAAGGTTTTGATGGATTTAAATACAAAGAAAGATGAACTTTACAAAAGGGGCTGGACCAAAAACCCTGTTTTAGTCCCCTCTATTTTAGCTCGGTCTACTATGATAGAAAATATTTTTGAATACACAATTTTTACATGGTATAATTCAAGGAGTTAATGATATTTTCCTATTGGGTTCAACCAAAAATGTTTTGAATTGAATTAGTTCTAAAGTTTACAAAATTGGGCTGTAAACTGTGAAACTAGGCATAATTGGGGTAAAAAGGAAAATTTGATTTTCAAGTCAAAACATGCATTTTTGGAACCAACATTTTTATAGATGAACCTATAATGTCTTAGAAAGTTAATTGAAATGATTTCTACTCGAAGTGAAACCAAATTAAGTGGTTTTTAAGAAATTAGATAAAAAGGGGTCTATTTTGAAACTAGTGTGAATATATGGGTCTTCAAGATAAATAGTGTTTTTTAGTGCTCCAATGAGATTGTAAAGTGTTTTCAAAGTATTAAATAAAGTTTTTGTCAAATTGACAATTATTCGGAGAATATGTCGGAATTCAAAATGTTTATAAACTTCATTGTTTAAACGGAGTTCTTAGAGTATGATTTAATGCTTATGATTGATGACAATTTAGTCGTTAACCTTATTGTTTGGAAGTCATACATGGGAACAAATGACTGATCGTAATTATAAACACTCAGGGGGGTAGAACATGTATCCGTAGGAAGAGAATTGGATAGGAGGCACAACAAATAGGTAAGTACAGATCTCACTACAACACATAACAAAAGATTTTTCAAAAATAATATGTGCAATGTATTCAATAAGTGTTTTTCAAATTATCTGATGTTTTGTTGTGCTGGTTGATATACTTGATGGATGAATTGATGTTGGACTATGCTATTTTGAATTATTTGGTTGCTTACCATGTTATAAGATTGCGTAATTACGTGCACTGCATCTAGATATTGTGCTCATTTGAACATCTGTCATAACCATGCATTATAGGATAGTTTCATGTATTTAAGAAGATAACTGTCAAAAAGAGCCTCACGTGATTATTTATGATGCATTAGTTCAACAACTTGACTAATGCTGTTAAGGAGACTATAAGTTTAACAAATTAAGTGGAATTAAGTGTGTTATTACAAGTCTTATGTTTATATTTTTAGAAAAAAATTCCCCAAAATTTTAGGCTCAAATCATACTTAAGAGGGTAAACTAAGTCATAAAGAACTCGGTTTGTTACACATGGTCTCTCTTTGAATCTAGATTTTTTGGAGATCAAACAGGATAAAGGCCAGATCTGAATGGTCTCTAATCAATGAGCAGCTGCCTGATTATAAAACATGAAGGTCAGGGTTTGGCGGTTTAAGGCCGGAGATTTGGTCTTAAAGAAAGTTATGCAAAAGCAAGGGGTATTCTCTCCAAACTAGGAGGAGCTCTTCCGGGTAACAAAGCTTTTCTGTCCGGATCTTACAAATAGAAGAACTTGAAGGTAGAATTTTGCTGCATCTTTATAATGCGGATAAGATAAGAAAATACTATCAATAACTCTATTCTTTTTTTTTTATTATTAATAGTTGTGATATATATATATATATATACAAAATAAATTCCTTTTGATCCAAGTCTTCAGTTAGCTTCTTAGTTTATGTATTCAGATGACCATTCTTTATTTTGATAAATTACTCTGCTAAATAATTCATCATAGTGGGAGGAGGTGATATCCGGATAAACTTGGTGATTATTTTTAATATTTTCTTTGAGCTCAAGTTAAAATTACTTAAGTTTGCTTAAGAATAATATTTGCCTATATGCTATTATGTTTGGTTGAGACATTTGTTATAATGTGCAAGTTCGAGGATGTGTAAAGTTAATTTTCAAAGTAAATCAAAATATTGCAAAATTTCAAATGTAATTTGAAATATAGGTTAATATTTAGGAATTAGAATAGGGAAATAATAGTACAACATAATGGAAATTCCCTAAAGTATAGGAAATTTGTACATAACTCTAAGGTTGGCAAGATGAGCTAAAATTAACCTAAATACTAGATTAGGGGAATTAAGTTACAAAAATAATAAATGTCAAATTGGGTTAAAAACATTATTAAGAATTAATTTAGAATAATTAATCTCTCATAAGAAAATAATTAGGAGATAAACTCAATTAAAACTTATGAACCATAATTGATAATGATTAACTTAGAAGATGATTAATTAAATTAGAAAGTAATTAGTCACAAATTTAAAATACAATCAAGAAGGAGATAACCAAGTTGAAACTTAATTAACCATTAATTAATGACAACTAAACTTGAAAGTGATTAACTAGTTTAGAGGCGATTAATCACAAATTAAACAAAATTAATTAAGAAAAGTAAATTTAATTAGAGGAATTGAATTAAAGAGAATAGTTGTTTAATTTAAAACGTAATTGATTTAATAGTTTGCAACTTGGTACTCAAATCACTTAATTAACCTAATAAGGATTTAATAATTACTTTGATCAAATGTAATTAAGTAAATAATTCTAGTTTCATAACAAAATATATTAATTAATATAGTGTTAATTAATCAAGTAATCAAACCCAAATTAATGGGTAAAGTTTCATTTTTTAAAATTCTTAGACTTAATTACAAAACCTTAAGGTCGATTACTAAAACTTCAGCCACCAAATTTAAATCTAGACTAGAGTTTCCGAATCCCAAATTCGAGAATGCAAGGTTTGAGATGACCAACGATACAAGAGATCCAAAAGCCGATGACAAGCGAAGAATGATCTAAGTCTCTTTAGAAGGGGTGGAATAACGGGGATTAGATTTATGTTATTTACAACAAATAGTTTGACTGTGATATACCCTAACATTAGAGTATGATCAAACAAGGTCACTAGCAAATCAGTAAATGCAAGCTAGTTGGAAATTTGCACTGCAAACCCGTAAGTACAATCTCACCTACAACATGAACACTTTCAAAGTGATATTTGAATGATCTGTGATATGTCTTAATGTTATATGCTCTCTGAGGTGAATTAAAATGTGTAGATTGTACATATGTTTAATATCGAGCTTTTTCTCATGTGAAGTTTAATGTTATTTTTTGCATCAATTTAAAATCTATTTCAAAGATTTTGCAAACACAAAAGGAGCCTCATTTTCATACCGGCTCAAAGAGAAAATTTTTAAGAAAATAAAATGTTTTTAGTTTTTATTGTGTCGTACCCAGCCTCTAAAAGAAAGAGGTAATCTCCGCTACTTAAGGAGATAAATTTAAAGTTAAAGTTTCAGAAGTCGTGTGGAAGTTTCAGACAGGGTCGCTCCCCCCGACTCCTCACGAATGCGCACATAGGGCCCAATAAAATGAATTTGAAGTAAGAAAAATGTTTTCAAGTATTTTTATACATTGCATCAAAAACTATTTTGTGAGACTTTATATTGTACTTGTTAGACGTTAGCTCACATAGTTCGTGTTGTAGGTACCTAAGGTAAGCAACCATTTGTTCATAATTGATGGATGTGTACGTGCTGGGGCATGGGATTGTTGGAAGGTCGTTGGGAAAAGGGGCAGCCACATAAAGGTTTCCGAATGCACCAAAATATATTGGTTAAATTTAGTTCAATAGTATGAGTTTAAATTTAATAATTTCAAAAATATTATGTTATATTTAACATACTAGAACTACTACGTATTTTATCTATTAAGCACTAGACTATTCTGGAAAAGCTAAGCTATTAGGAATTTTTATATTTTGAGATGAGGTAAACTATCTGCAATTGAGTAATCAACACTTCTATGTTGGAAGTTAGGCATATATATGCTTACATTTAACAGTCAAATTATTTGAGACAAATTTTAAAGTTAGATTTTAAAAGTTTAAAATAGTTTCATGATTAAGAAACAGTATTTGGTAGTTTTGAGTGTTAGCGTTAGGATTCATGTATTCCGTAGTATTTTCTTTTATCGTCTCTTATTAATTATAGGTAAACAAAATTGAATCACATTTTCATTCAACAAAATATTATGGAAAAAAAATTGAAAAGGGTTTTGATAAATTTTTCAAAAAGGGATGTATTTGTAATAAGAGAATTTTCAAAAAAAAAAATTATCCCGAATTTTCAAGACCTTAATTATGATTATTAAGTAGTTAATTGAAGGCCCCGAAAGGTCAAGTCATCACACTTAGAGACGTATTTTGTTTCTTACTCTTTCAGGAAATAAAATATTTGCCCAAAAAGACACAGTAGTTGGTCATTGATTGTCAGGTAGTAATGCATCCTGCCTAATCCGCATCATAGAAACCAATCACTATTAGAAGGAAATAACAACCCTTGTCTCGATGAACCTTTTAAGTACCGTAGTAAGCAATGAACCACATCAAGGTGAGGTCGTCTAGGCTCTTGCATAAATTGGCTAAGTGTATTAACCGAGAATGCAATTTCAAGTCTTGTAATGGTGAGATAGATTAACTTCCCAACCAGCCGTCGGTAGTGAGTTGGATCTTTGAGTAAGTCGTCATAGGTTGGTATAAGCTTCAAGTTCTGCTCCATAAGAAATATAGTAGGTTTTGCACCAAGCAATCTTGCTTCTTGTAGTATGTCAAGTGTGTACTTTTGTTGGTTGATGGAGATGCCTATATGTGATCGAGCTACTTCAACACCAAGAAAGTATTTTAACGAACCAAGATCTTTCAATTTGAAGCAAGACTTGAGCAAGCTTTTTGACACCATTGATAGCTTTTTCATTGTTCTTAGTTATAATCATATCATCAACATAGAGTAGTATGGCTGTAAAAGAATCTCCACACACCTTGGTAAAAAGAGAATGATTAGCTTGTGATTGGTTGAAACCAATTTTGTTGATGGTAGAAAGAAATTTGTGGAACCATGACTGAGAAGCTTGTTTTAGACCATATAGTGATTTGTGGAGTCGACACACAAGTGGCTCCTCCTATCGATGAAAATCAGGTGGATGATGCATGTAAACTTCTTCGGTAAGATCCCCATGGAAAAAGGCATTTTTTATATCCATTTGGTAGAGGCCCCAACAACGAATGGAGGCAATGAAAAGAAGGCATTGAAGGTTAGTGAGTTTGGCAACATGAGTGAAGGTCTCAATGTAGTCAATACATTCATGTTGAGTGAACCCCTTTGCAACAAGACGGCTTTGTAGCATTCAATAGTGCCATTGGAATTGTACTTGATCTTGAATACCCATTTGCAGCCAATTGGACAGTGGATTGAAGGGAGAGGTATGATGGACCAAGTCTTATTAGCCTCAAGTGTGGTGATTTCAGTTTTCATGGGTTCAATCTATTTAGGGTCATGACAAGCCTGCTCATATGTTTCTGGTTTGACCAAGTGAGAGACATTATAGACAAAGGTATGATGAGCATGAGAAATTTTTCAATATGACACATACCTCGACAATAGATGGTGAGTACTTGACTGAACCGAGAGATGTGTTTGAGACAGGAAAAATGTGGTTTACTTGGTAGTCTGTGAGATGAGCTGGTGTTCGGCTTGGTCGGGTGGAACGACGAAGAGTCGGTTTGGCCATTGGTTCAATCAAGCAGTGAGGGCTTTCCAATCGATCGACTAGTTAGTTCAATCTCAGGTGATTCTGATCTTTGTGGAGATGTGGGCAGCTAGTTGGCTGAGTCTGATCGATCGATAGTGGTAGAATTGGTGGTGTCAAGCTCGTTTTGTGATAAATTTGGGCTGTTTGGTGGTGGATTTATGTCATTTGATGGTGTGATGGTGATGAGGGTGGCAATGTCTGTGCCAAAGGATTTTGGTTAGGTGGGGATGTCATTTTGGTTGTCATGGGATATGTTGGAGTAAGGAAATATGTTTTCGTGGAAGATGACATCCCAGGAAGTGAACATTTTCTTATCAACTAAGCCATAGACACAGTAACCCTTTTGTCCTAATGGATACCCAAGAAAAATACAGCATCGTGCACGAGTATCAAATTTATGGGCAGTGATGAGGTTTGTGAGAAAACGTAGATATCCATAAACCCGAATGCGAGAGTAAGAGGGTGGCTATTTTTGGAATTGCTCATATGGCCTTTTGTAGGACAAGAGTGGTGTGGGTAAGCGGTTTATGAGATAGCAAGTTGTCAAAATGTGTTCTCTCTAAAATGTTAAAGGTAGATGGACTTGAAAGCAGAGTGCACGAGCAACATTTAATAGGTGACAATACTTGTGTTCAACAACCCCAATTTGTTGAGGCGTGTAAGTGCAAGAACTTTGAAATTCAATTCCATTGTCATTAAAGAATGATTGTAAGGAAATAAATTCCCCCTATTATTAGATCTTAAGGCCTCAATCCCACAATTATGTTGATTTTTAACCTAAGGTTCTTAATATGGATTGGATAACCACGAGAATACACCTGAGCCAAGAGAAAAATAAAAAACATACCTTGAGGAACTCTTCATATCATCAACACTGCCTCCCAAATCCACAATAACCAACTAATCGAACTTTTGAACTTTTTCCGTATCTGATTCCATGGCTCAATGTTCCTTGTATGTATCGTAGGACTCTTTTTCCAACACCAAAATGTTTTTGGCTTGGACTAGTACTATTCATGAATCTTGAAAGCAAGCTTGCAGCAAACATGATATATGGTCTTGTAGCAATGAGATAAATTAAGTTTCCCACCAAACTTCTATACAATGTCTCATCTACTTTGTTTTCTCCATCTTCTTTCATTAGTTTCTCATTGCAAACATGGGGAGTAGGGATAGATTTGCATCTAAACATTCTGAATTTTTTTAGAATCTTCTCAGCATATATATATATATATATATATATATATTGAAATATAAAGACTCCATCATCATCTTGATAAATCTCTATGCCAAAAAAATGATGTAACAATCCCATATTATTCATTTCATATTTTTTCATCTTGTCTCTTTTGAATTCTTCAATCATCTTTTCATTGTTTCCCCTGAACACCAAGTCATCAACATATAATGCAACAATAAGAATATTGGATTGACCTTGATGCTTCAAATACAAGGTTGGCTCACTCTTGCTTTTAGGAAATCCTTTTTCGAGGAAATAGCCATCAATTTGATTATACCATGGTCTTGGGGCTTGTTTGAGGCCATACAAGGCCATTTTCAACTTGTACGCCTTGTCTTCTTCTCCTTTAGCAACAAATCCTTGAGGTTCATTCAAGAAGGCTGACTTGACGTCAAGTTGGTATAATAACCGGCCTTTTTGTATAGCAAGAGCAATAAGTGCTCTCATGGTGTCTAAACGAGCGATCGGAGCAAATGTTTCATGAAAATCAATACCGGGCTATTGTTTTTAACCCTTAGCCACTAGCCTTGCTTTGTTTCTTTGCACCGATCCATCAGCATTGTATTTCACCTTGTAAATCCACTTGACTCCAATAACATCTTTTGCTTTTGGCCTCTCAACTAACTCCCAAGTTCGATTCTTGTCAATGACTTATATCTCATCTTTTATAGCTTTCCTCCAACACTCTTCTTTCATAGCTTCTTCAAAGTTTTCTTTTTCAACAACACAAAATTTACATCTTTGATAAACATCAAACAGATTCTTCATTTTCTTTGGAGTTGAGCTTGGTGATGATGAACTTAGGCTTAAAGGACTACTTGGTGATGACGGTGAACTTGATTGAACTTCATTTTTTTCGCTTTCTTCATCTTCATCGGCTGATTGTTGAGGGAAAACAATTGGGACATCAACATCTCTCTCAACTTCTTCTATTTCCCAATTCCAGGTTGCATTTTCATCCAACAACACATCTCAACTAATGATATAACCTTTTTATCCTTCAACCTATATAGCTTATAGCTTTTAGATTGAGAGCTATAACCAATTAAAATACATTTCTCACTAGCTCATCAAGCTTGTACTGCTTCTCCTTTGGAACTTAAGCATTGCTAACTAAGCCAAAAACCTTCAAACGCTTAATCGATGGTTTTCTTCCATTCCAAGCTCCTATTGGAGTTTGACTATGAAGCGCTTTGGTTGGACATCTATTAATCAAATAAGCTGCAATATAAACCACTTTAGCCCAAAATTCTTTTGGAAGTTTTTTTTTTTCATGCAACATGGACTTTTAATCTCCATCACAATTTGATTTTTTCTCTTGGATACCCTATTTTGTTGTGAAGTATACCCAACAGAAAATTTTCTTTCTAGGCCTTCATCTTCACAAAATTTATAAAATTCTCTAGAAGTGTACTCTTTGCCTCTATCACTTCTCAACACTTTTATAAGGTTACCACTTTGCTTCTCAACAAACATTTTGAATTTTTTGAAAATGGTGAACACTTCAAATTTTGTCTCATAAAATACACCCATGTCATCCTTGTAAAATCATCAATAAAGAGGTTGAAATACCTTTTAAGCATGAGTACATGTTCAGATTGGCCCACAAACATCTGTATGCACTAATTCTAGGACATTCTTTGCTCTCCAAGCTATTCCTTTTGGGAACGATTGTCGATGATGCTTCCCAAGTGCACAAACATCACAAACTTCATCTTTTTCTTCAACCCTTGGAAGTCGATGCCCCATATTCTTTTGATGAAGTAACTTGAGACTTTGAAAGTTCAAATACTCAAATCGTTAGTGCCATAGCCATGAGTCGCTAGTTGCTTCAACTCTGAAAGATGCATTGCTTCCATGCTTGAGATTGAGTAGAAAGCTTAGACTCTCCATTTTTAGCTTTGCAAGAATCAACTTCTCTCTTCCTTTGTCAAAAATAGTGCACCATTGTCTTCAAAATGGAGTGAGTATCCATTTTCCACAAGCTTTCCAAAACTAAGTATACTTTGATCTAAATCAGGTATATACAAGACACCTCTAATAAGTCTTGAGCCCATTTTAGTTTGGACTCTAATTGTTCCTCTTCCCTATACATCTACCAAATCCCCATTTCCGAGTCTCACTTTTGAATCTACAAATACCATGTCAACAAAAAACTTCTTGTTTACTGTCATGTGATTAGTGCACTCTCTGTCT
>WUAT03174359.1:0-11932 GCA_010015005.3 Ulmus americana | reverse complement strand
TAAATTTTTAAACTAATGGTTTAAATTAAAAAAGTTTTAGTAAATTTTAAAAGAAAATTTGCAGGGTTAAAAAAAAAAAAAAAAAAATCAAGTGAACAATAGCATTAGTACTACTTTCCAAAAAAAAAAAAAAAAAAGTTCCCTTAGCATTGGTACTCTAATGGTGAATTGATGTTTTGAACTTATAAAAAATGCAACAAATTTAAAGTAATTTTCAACTTAATACATGTTAGATATATATATTATAAATCTAAAATATTAAATAGCATTTACATATTTTTGCACTTAAAGATAATTAGGTCAATTTGTTACTCTAATTATGGTTAATCATAGTTTTTTTTTGTTTGATAAAATGGTTAATCATAGTTAATAATGCTAAAGTCACTTAATTAAAGGTCAAAATTGAAAGAAAAAAATAAATTAAAATACAAAGTAAAAAAAATAAAATAGTTCAAAGGTTAGGATAAGAAATAACCCCAAAACCCCCGAATGGCCGTCGTTTGCCAACAAAACTCCGAAAGACCACTCGCCGTAGCTTCTTCTTCCCAAGCTCATCCCCATCGTTCTTCTTCCCTATAAAGTTCACTTTTTTGCTTCCTTTAAAACCCTCATAGGCATAGCCGACAACCCAGCTTCCGTTCGTAAAGTTAATGTTTGTCGATTTTCCTGTTTTGAACCGAAGATATAGTCAAATTTTGTGTATTTGAGGTTCAATGGCTCAAGGAGGAATCAACAATGGCGCTGAAAGCCAAAAACCCAATGGAAAGCTCTCCAATGGGAGTCAGAATATTGATTTTCTTACTCGGTAATGGCCTCTAAATAATTTTTGTTTGGCTGCTTAGAAAACTCTGGAAAATCGAATTTTTTTCTTATCCTCTTTTGAACTAAGTTGAATTCTCGTTTAGTGAATAAAAGGGATGATTTTTATTTTTATTTTATTTTTTCCCTCAATGTAGGAAAAGAAGAATTGAGCAGCACAGAAAGTCTCTCCCAATTGCTACTGGTATTGTTTGAGGAATATTAAATTTTTAGTTTTCTTTTTGAACTAATGATCATATTTGCTTATGTACTTGTTTTGGTTTCAGTTGAGAAACGGCTTATTGAGGAAGTTAGGAAGAATGATACTTTGATTATAGTTGGTGAAACTGGCAGTGGAAAAACAACCCGTATGTGATATCATATCATTGTGTATATAAATCTGTATACTTGTATTCAATATTTATTTATATATATATCTATCCATATATATATATTTGTCCTTTTAATTTGATGGTATGTTTTGTAGAATTACCCCAGTTTCTGTTCAATGCTGGATTTTGTCGTGATGGGAAACTAATTGGGGTAACTCAACCTAGGCGAGTTGCTGCTGTCACTGTTGCGAAACGGGTTGCCGAGGAGAGTGGGGTTCAGTTAGGACAAAGGGTTGGCTACTCCATTAGATTTGATGACATGACTTCTGGCTCAACTAGGATCAAGTACATGACGGATGGACTGCTACTGAGGTAGAATGTATGCACTACTTCGTTTGCAGTTTATTAATATGCTCTTATGGTGTCTGATGTGCTTCTTTGGATAAAACACTTTATGGTTTTGTTGCCCATTTAGAAGTTAGTGAAAAAAGATTATGACCTTTTAGAAGAATTTGTTTGCGTAAAACAATATGCTGTTATATACTTTCACCAAATAATAATAATAACAATAACAATAACCCCTTTTTTTTGGTTCTTGGTAGTAATCTGGAAACATCATTATAGGTGCAAAGCTTATGAGCTTCCTCTAACAGAAATTAGAGAGCAATTTAGGTGGCCTGTGTGGATCATTGACAAAGAGAGTAATGAGATGGCCAAGGAGGAATGAGGCACTTGCAACATAGTATAATATTGCTAGACATATTCTGAACTATAACCATGGTCAATTTAGTCTAAGATGCTAATATGTTGTGCGGTTGTGAAAAGGTTTTGGCCTAATATTTGAGGTTTCATTCAACCCTTGCTATTTTTCAATCTCTTAATGCCAACTGATGTTGGTTCCTGGTTTACTTTCAGGGAAGCATTATTAGATCCATATCTCTCTAAGTATTCAGTCATCATTATTGATGAAGCTCATGAGAGAACTGTACACACTGATGTGTTGTTGGGCCTTATGAAAAATGTTCAAATTGCTCGCTCAAAATCATTCAATGGCCACCAGAGTATAGACAACAATAATACAAAAAATGGCATGCTGTTGGAGAAAGAAAATGGCGCTCAACCCTTTAGTTTTCTCAAGCATGACCAAGGAAGGAAATTCCCTCCATTGAAATTGGTCATCATGTCTGCTAGTTTGGATGCCCGAGTTTTCTCTGAGTACTTTGGTGGCGCAAAAGCTGTTCATGTGCAAGGGAGGCAGTTTCCTGTTGATATCTTTTATACCCATCATGCTGAGTCTGATTATTTAGATGCTGCCTTAATTACTATATTCCAGGTTGTTGTTTATCTCTTATCTCCAGTATCAACATCAATCAAATTTTTGTGTGAAAGTTGTTGGAAGTCAGTTCTTCTTATGTGTGTCATTTATACTTAATATCATTTGGCAAACAGACATTGGATCATTAGAAGCAGTATTGATTTGGGAATTGCAATTTGCATGCACAAATTCTATTCAGCTATAACCTATTTTATCTACTTTTCAAGTGTTTTTAATAAATGACTTGTACAGTTTATCCATTCTTCTCATTTTATTATGCATCATTATCAAGTGTCTCTTTGTTTTTCTCCTCAGATTGATTTGAATGGAACCCATTAATTAATCTTTAGATCTTATATGATGGTTCTTTAAGAAGGTTCATAGTTTTTTATTTTATGTACACTTTTATCTTTTTAGATTCATCTGGAGGAGGGCCCTGGTGATGTACTTGTATTTTTGACGGGGCAAGAGGAGATTGAATCTGTTGAAAGACTTATCAAAGAGAAACTTCAACAACTACCTGAAGACAGTAAAAAACTATTACCTGTTCCTATATTTTCATCTCTTCCATCAGAACAACAAATGCGAGTTTTTGCTCCAGCCCCAGCTGGGTTCCGTAAGGTACACTTCATGAATTGTTCTTAATATATGTAGACTTTACTATTAATTATGGAACAGCTTCAGCCCAAAATGAACTAGGGACAGAAGCGGAGAGCAAGAGAGAGCGAGCTGTCTCTGATATATGTAATTGATGGCATGCTGATGTATTACAACCGTTGGCGTTGTAACTCAGTTTGTAATATATAGAGTTTCTGTTGGAAATCCATCCAGATTGATTTCGTTTTAAATCACTTGTTCTGTTTAGGTAATACTTTCAACAAATATTGCTGAGACATCGGTGACAATTCCTGGAATCAAGTTTGTTATAGATCCTGGATTCGTGAAAGCACGTTCGTATGATCCAAAAAGAGGATTGGAATCACTGATTGTTGTTCCAATTTCAAAGGCACAAGCTCTTCAAAGGAGGTAGGCATGACAGCATACTTTGGGTGCACTAATTTGAATTTTAACTAAAGCTTGGAAGTGCAAATTTATTTAGGGATTTTTTGGTGTTCAGTTCATGGAGAGTACTGTTCTCAACGAGAGATTTATCTTTAGGAGCCCATGTAGTGGAAAATATTAGGAGTACAATTATGCATTGTTTGCACTATAACCAAGATTTAAATAAATTTGTTACACCATGGAGGTTCTCACTCATGGTTTGAACTATGATTTTAAATGATGAATGATTTATTGGTGCAGTGGACGTGCAGGGCGAGAAGCGCATGGAAAGTGCTATCGTCTCTACGCAGAAAGGGAGTTTGACAAACTTGAAGATTCAACAAAGCCAGAGATCAAGCGCTGCAATCTTTGTAATGTCATTTTGCAACTCAAAGCTCTGGGTGTTGATGATATTATCGGGTTTGACTTCATAGAAAAGCCTTCAAGGTGAATTCTCTGATGCTTTTATCTCTTACCATTGCTCCATACTTCTGTATGGGTGTATCATGTATGCATGCACGTCTTTGGATGAAACTATTTTTGGCCATCATGATCTTTTTTTCTATGAATATATCTCATGCAGTCAGAATTTTACTGGCAGCTTTTTTTTTTCTTTATATTTTTGTCTTCTGAGCACTTTTAAGTTGCGTCTTTAACAGAATAAACTGTCAACCTATCTGGATTTAAGGTATCAACAAGAATTTAAAATTTTGTTTGAGTTAGTTAAATTTTAGATTCTTAATTCTATAAGAACTTGAAGTATGTTATAACTTGGTGAATATTGGTAGCTTGGCATCTTTCTTTTGATATTAATTTAATTAAGAGTGGTCGTAATTATTTGGTCAAATTATAGAATAATTGTTTCATTTATGTTTATCATTTTTTTTTCTTTTACATATCTGCTCTTTTTGGGTGCAAATATGTGCTTTGTTTCACTTTGAGGCACCTGCAGCTCATGTGGTGTTAGAAATACAATTGTGTAGATGTATCTCCGCAAAATTGATCATTTACAAATATGTCTTAGTTGTTCTGCTCCTTAACATTTGTGTTCTATCTTTCAAAGAGTTAAGACGCACACTGATACAAGCCTATTACACATTAACCAGGTCGGCTATTGTCAAATCATTGGAGCAGTTGTTCTTACTAGGTGCTTTAACAGATGAATGTAAACTCTCAGATCCAGTTGGTCATCAAATGGCGCGGCTTCCTTTAGACCCTATTTATTCCAAAGCTCTTATTTTAGCTAGTGAGTTCAAGTGCTTGGAAGAAATGTTGATTACTGTTGCAATGCTTTCGGTGGAATCTATATTTTATGCTCCACGTGAGAAGTTAGACGAGGTACGGCACATGAAATATTATTTATAGATGCATGTTGGAATTTTGTGTGTTCGCTAGTTTTCTTCCCCTCCCCCAGTGCCAATTACTACTTTCAAAGTACCATATCCATGAATTGTCTTTTCTGCTGGCTAGGCAAGGGCTGCAATGAAAAGCTTTTCAAGTCCAGAGGGGGATCACATTACTTTGATCAATGTATATCGAGTGTCTAAAGAGTTTTTGGAGAAGAAAAACCCGGGTGTTGGCAAAGACAAAGTTGAAAAAATCATCAGAAAATGGTGCAAGGAAAATTTCATAAACGGTCGGTCTCTGAGGCATGCTCGGGATATTCACAGGTTAGTTGTGCAAATCTTTGTTGTTTTATGAATTTTTTCCTGATACGACTTACCATACACTCCGTGCCAACCCTCATGAAAGATCCTTGCTGCCTGTCCGTACCTTTCTCTGCTTTACTAATGCTCTTTTGCAGTCAAATTCGAGGACATGTTGAGCAAATGGGTCTTCATGTGGCCTCTTGTGGAGATGATATGCTTCAGTTTCGGAGATGTCTTGCTGCTTCATTTTTCCTAAATGCAGCTTTAAAGCAGCCTGAGGGAACATACAGGTAATTGTTCTTATAACGCTCTCATGTCATTTAAAAGGACAATCTTCATATTTGTGTTGATCTCAAAAAATAGAAATTTGCTCAAAAGGTTCCCCCGGCTCGTATCCTTTCATGTCCTATACTCTCCATTACCTTCTCCATTTTAAGGGTTCTAACATTTTGCTAATTTTAATGGCAGGGCTTTGGCAAGCGGTGAGGTGGTGCAAATCCACCCCTCTTCAGCGTTATTCCGGTCAAAACCCGAGTGCATAATTTACAACGAACTAGTCCAAACTAATCACAAATACATCCGCAACATAACTAGAATTGACTATTTATGGTTAACCGAGCTAGCTCCTCAATTTTATACCATGCATAGTTGAGCGTCTTAAGAACAAGCTTGGTTATTACAGATTGTTGTGTTCCATGGAAGCCGGAAGGTGGTTTTTTTTGCTTGCTCGGAATTGGTAGAGTTCAACCTCGGCTTGTGGCTGTTAATGGAAGCTGTCTTCTGTCATTTTAGAACCTATACTTGAGTAAGTGTACTTTTGGTCCTAAACTTTTTGTGTTTGTTTTCCTTTCCCACTCTATATGTGGGAAAACATAGTGGTCTAGTTGTTTAATTGGTCGACCGTTGAACCGTTCAATGTAGGCAAGATGTTTAATACTATGTTTATGAAGGATGAGAAATGAGAATGAAACAAGGTGTTGCTCAAAATATTTAGCAATCAAAATTAAAAAAATTGTTGTTTAATATTAGAGAAAATTACTCCCACCATGTTTGGGCGATGAGTATTAAAATGGTTACAGTCGTCGAAAATGATAATATTTAATATTTTTATTATTGTTGGATTTTAACACCGATAGCTAATTGGAAAATTAAAAATACAAAAATAAACATATTAATGTAATTTAAAGAAGATTAAAATTAAAAAATTAAAAAGAGAATAAATTATATATATAATGTTTACTCTTTCATAATGTGTAAATAAACACATCTTAAATTATAATTTATGGCCGTACATTGGTGGAGCATGCTTGGCCACAGGCCACAAAACAAAGACAAACAACTCATGTGTAAAACATAACTTTATGGGCTAAAAAAATAGGGATCACTTATTTCTCCTTGTTTAGCTAAGTCAATTTCACACTTATTCATCAATCAAGAAGAAGAAAGCAGAAGGAAAGTGCTTGATAATTGACACAAACATTAACACAGTGCTTCCAAGACTTGTGTTCTAATTATATGCATTTGTCATATATAGCTCCAAGAATCTTCAAGGCAACAACAAAAAAGTCTAAACATGTCATTTTCTTATGTTTTCAAAGTCCAATTTCATACACACGGTGAACAAAGGGTTTTTTTATTTTTATTTATATATATATAATTAACTCATATGGATCAATACTTTATATTTTGAAACAGAACTTTCTCTTTAATCATCTTTATTAGATTCACAAATACATTGTATATAAACAAATGATATTTTTCCTTCTACCTAAAGAAGCTTTGGAGCTACCAAACCCCTAATTATAAAGTCATTAAGAATGTGCAGAGTTGTTTAATCAAAGAAAAGAAAAATGGTGTTTTGGGTCTACAAGTCTACAACACTTGTTACGTGATAGTATTTTAGAATCTTGAAGTATCCAACTTTGAACAAAATTGGGAAAGATTAGTCAAACATTTTAATTTTTAAGGCACAAAGTTGTAGATATATCATATGACATATTCACTATATCCCACTTTCTATTATTAGAGAGAGTATTTTTGACTTTAAGTTATATTCTTGCTAGCTCAATTGGTGAGTAGGTGAAAGAAGAATGGCGAAAAGAAAAAAAATAATATTATACTTAAATTTTGAAAATAACTAACGTATTAAAATTAAATAAATAAATTTGACTTTATATTTTGGACTATCATGTTAAATTAGAAACTATTTCACTTTAAGAGATAATTTAACAAATATTATATTTGAAGTGTAGTTCTAAAAATTATTCTCTTTTTCCCCTAAAAAAAAATTTATTCTCGTTTTTTAAATCTCTTATTCTATATGATAACGAGTTATGTGACTTAACTAGTATAAATAATTGATAATTAATAAGCTGAATAAAATCATCTACATCTACTTACCATAAAAAGTTATATAAAAATAAAAATAATGCAAAAAATAATAATTATAACATCGATTTTTCGACCTCATTTTTATGTATAAATAAACACGTGAGAATGCATTTAAATAAGAATTGACATTTTTTTTTGCCGAACAATTATTAATATATTCTGATTTATTAATTTATTTTGAGATGATAAGTGAGATTAAAATATTATATGACCTAATTTATTAGTATAAACATTTCACAAAATAAATTAGAAGCAGGCCAAAGTTGAAATTTTCTCAGCTAAAATCTGTGTTCTTCCTTTATACGTAAACTAGCGAACAACACACACATATATAGCACTCTAGCTCTCGTCTCTCGAAACCTTCATGCAAACCCAATAGTAATGGGAAATTCGTTCGCATGCTTCTCCTCTCACGGCCAGGTGACCGAATCATCAAAACGGTCACCGCCTTTCCCAAATAGTCGTTCTGCTTCAACGAAGAAGAAGGGCCAGAAGCTTCGCGATGACGATTTGCTTCTTCAGCAGCAGGCTTACGCCGCCGCTCTCCTTTTCCGGGAACATCAGAGGGCCGGAAACTTTCCGGCCACCGGTTTGAACCGCTCCGCCTCCGTCGTGTATCCCACTCCGCCGGCGAAGAAGCAGAGCTTGCCGAAGAGTTCGAGTTCTCGGCAACGCTCTGGTTCCGATGCTGTTTTTCAACCTCATCAGCTTGTGAGATCTCAGGTAAATGGAATTGGATATTATTTTACTTTGATTCTAAGTTCACCAATTGTTTGTTTGAATGAGAAATTTTTTATTGATAAACTAATTTTTGGATTGTTTTACTTTGCTTTGAAGTTCATCAACTGTTTGATTGTTTTTTTTTTTTTGAATGAGATTAATTTCTATTTGCGTAGAAGTGTTGAGAGAAATTTTTTATTGATCAACTAATTTTTGTTTTTATTTTAAATTATGATCTTAATTGGATTGATTTTCTTGGGATTTTCCTTCGCTTTGTTTCATTTTCTTTTACTTTCTCCGTTAGGACTTAGGATGAGTTTTTGACTTTGTCTGAGTCAAATATTTAGCTTGAGAAGCCAGACGTGGGATAGCCTAGTAATAAGGAAAATGACTATATCTATATGTTATAGGAATTGTTTTGTTTTATTTTTGGTGAGAAATTATTCTAGTGGGTTTACATCGTTTAACAATCTACACACGAAATGTTCACACCAATGTTAAGGTTTTGTTAGATAATTGAACCATTCAAACCCACTAGTCTTTTTTCTTTTTCTTTTTTTTTTTCCTGAAGGTTTTTGGTCATATTCAAGCTTCTACTAAAGGTCTTAAATGATTGCTAAAGGTATATAGCTATGGTCCATGCTTTATTCAAAATTGTTACAAGTGATAAAATCAAACTTGTTGTGCTACTTAAAATGTCATAATTACAAATCCAATAGAAACCTTTCTTACCTTGAACTTCCTTCATCAAGGAGAATCTATGGCTTGACAACATAGTTACAAAAGCAACAATTATTTATCTGAAATCATTTACATTGGTTAAGTATTTTTCCATGAAAAGGGGAAGTGTGATTTATTGTGTTCAGTTGGGTTAATGCTAAAAAAAGTTCTACAATGATGATAATCTCTGCTTTACTTGAAGTTTAAATGTTAATGTTACATTTCTATGATATTTATAGCCAACTGGTTCCTAACGAAGAAAATGACATTTTGTTGTTGTTAGGATCCAAAAAGCACAAGTGGTCTAGAAACCAATCATTTTGTCCTTGTTCATGGAGGGGGCTTCGGTGCTTGGTGTTGGTATAAAACTATGACACTATTAGTAGAAGGAGGCTTAAAAGTTGATGCAGTTGACTTAACAGGTTCTGGAATTCAATCATCTGATACAAATAGTGTCACAAGTCTTGCACAGTACGTCAAGCCACTTACTGATATCCTTGAGAAACTAGAAGATGGAAAAAAGGTTTGTCTCTCCTCTCCCTCTCTCTGTTTCTATACAAGTTAACTTAAAAACGTAATATCTTGGAAAAGAGAAAGATATAAAATGGTAAATTTGGTCGATCCAAAATTGTTGAACAATATCTTATTTGTGATTTGAACTTCACTAGAGCTATTAAAAGTTGTTTAGGAATCTATTAGCATTTAACAAGCAGCAATGTCACTTAGGAGCTGTTCATTAAAAGTTTGAAGCACTAAATGCAGGTAATTCTGGTGGGACATGACTTTGGGGGGACTTGTATATCATATGTGATGGAGTTATTTCCATCCAAAATTGCAAAAGCCATATTCATTGCTGCTCCAATGTTGGCCAGTGGACAATGTATTCTCGATTTGTTTTCTCAACAGGTTTGTTTGTCTTCCACTATACTTCTGTTCTCACAAAAGAAAAAGAAAAAAGTGACTAAACTCACTTTAATTATGCATCTTTGGTTCACTGAAAACATGCAGCAACTTACAACTTTTGTCGAATGTTCTTTCTGGCCCTACGGCTATTGATTCCTTTTTAGACACAAATATGCTCTCATCTTTTCCTTTTTCATTCTTTGATTTTTTTAATATCTCCTTCTCACCAACCATTGTTCCATCAAAGTTTTAGCTAGCTAATAGGACCCCGCCCGAGAATATTGAATAGATTAACAAAACAATAGTTTTATGTTACAATTTTAAGTGTTTTATGGCTTAATCTGTAACTTTATTGTCAATAGAGAACAAGATTTCTCAATGGCATGAAATTGATGTAACTTATTAGATATGATTCTGATGCTATTTGCCCTAATGCAGATAGGGCTAAGCGATCTGATGAGGCAAGCCCAGGTATTTTTGTATGCCAATGGGAAGGATCAGCCTCCAACTGCTATTGATCTTGACAAAGAATTGGTGAGAGATATCTTCTTCAATCAAAGTCCTGCAAAGGTATGTTCATATATGTTTTAACCTTCAAATGAATTCTAGTCTAGTGCTAGTATTGCTCATTAAGCTTAATTTCATTCACTTTCCAATTTCAGGATGTTGCATTAGCATCAGTGTCAATGAGGCCTATTCCTTTTGGACCAGTTATGGAGAAGCTCTCTCTTTCTACTGCAAACTATGGCTCTGTTCGGCGATTTTACATAGTAACAGCAGAAGATAATGCCATAACCGTCCCTTTGCAGGAGAGCATGATAAAATCAAATCCGCCAGAGCAAGTTTTCCAAGTTAAAGGCTCCGATCACGCGCCTTTTTTCTCAAGGCCTCAGGCTTTACATAAAATTTTAGTAGAGATTGCTCAGATTCCACCAAAGTAAAACACAGACTTCCAAAATACACACGAGCTTAGCATATTAAAAATTTCTGGTACACCACTGACTTGGCTGCAATGTATTTAGAAAAATTAAGCAGCTTTTTGCAAAAAGTTTGAGGCAAAGTATTATCAAATGATCATGTTCATCAAGCATATGATGTTGAATTTTCTCTCTTGAAGATTTACATTTTTTTATTTGTATGAGAGCACAAATTGGAAATATATATATATATTTTTTCCTTTCAAGAATTTGTAAATAGCGAGAAAACCTTGTAAGAGGGAAATGAAGTTATCACTGTGCTATTTGTTTGTCTTTCTTTAATTTTTTCAACTATGTATTTCTACTGCAGGCAAATTGAGATAACTTTTTTACTTTTTAGTTCTTATAAAGCATTTGACACAAAATAAATAAACAGGTAAATAATACAACTATCTCAAGCTAAACCTCCATTTTCTAGTCACTATCATAAATTTAAGTCACTATTAGGCTATGTTTAAGGCCGCTGTGAAAATAACTTTTTATTTTTATTTTTTATTACTCGCTGGATCAGGTTTGGTTAGGTTGTGGGCTTCACTATCGTTTTTCTCGCGTTTGGGTTGGGTGCACTACTTAGTTTATGTGGGTGGCTGCTTGGCCCATGTCATTGATTGTTTTGGGAAGAAATTACATCTTATACTTATTTTTTTCAAAAACCATTACATTTTTACATTCATTTTAAAATCATTCTATTTACACTATTTTTTGTGGGTAAAATACTGTTTTACCCTTCTTTTGTTTTCCAGTCAAGAGTATAATAACAATGAATTTCTTTGTAATTTATCAGTTTGTGTAGGGATATAATAGGTAAAAAAGTTCTACTTTTGTAACGACGAGGATAATGTTGACGATGCTTATCTATGGCATGATCCGTTTTTGGATCTGCATAACTTGGAAATGGAAATACCAGACCACCGTGTTCAGTTGGTTGAAGAGCCAGTGGGCTTTTCCGTGGTTGGCGATGAACAATCAATGCCGGATGTACCTTTGGCAGAAGGAGTTGGATCGATTCCCCATGATGTAGTCATCGGGCAGTCATCGGATGCTTCCTTTCCTGACGGATCTGACCTACAGGTTAACCAAATGTTT
>WUAT03174248.1:0-18976 GCA_010015005.3 Ulmus americana | reverse complement strand
GTTGAGAATTTCTTGGTGATTTGGGATTTTAGAGTTGGTACGGTAATCGTCAATAGATATTATACCTCTTTTTCTTGCATTTTCTCGAGAACCAAGCAGTAAACTAGGGTTTCTGAGCGGATAACTTTGGGAAAGTTACTATTTTTAGTAGTTTCTTGTTAACTCTTCTCTACGTTCCTTAAGAAATCTTGAAATATTGTCAGTGGAATTGATTATGAGTGATTGGTATGAGAATAGGGGATTTGTTTATCCTTTTCTTCCCGATTTATTTACCCTTTGGTTTAAGATGTTTGCCCTAAAAATATCAACTGATCTACGAGTGGGGTTACCAATTTCAAGTTTAGGATTGTTGAAGTTGAACATTCCGTATCTTAAGATTGGCTTAACATATGCACTTTCTTATTTTCTTATTTTCTTTTCAATAATAGTTTGGCTCTTCTTTTCAGTAATCCAACTTTCTGTATATTTGCCTTCAAGCTGTAAAGGCGACCAGGGTAATCAAAACCAGCATTTTATAGCTTTCTACCGGTAAGTCAAGCCTATTTTCTTATTTTCTTTTCAATAATAGCTGCACTGCTGCCATGCTAGTTTGATTTTGTATTTTCCATTTTATTTATACCATGTTTAGTATTTCATGGCTTTTAGCTTACTCTGAATAAAGGAAAGAAGAAAGTGACCTATTGTGATTGAACTTTTCTCTTGTCTTTTATGTACAAAATGTGGAGGAAGATAAAACTATTAGATGCTTCAAAATCTGTAATTGCATCCATGTCTGATTTGGTAGCATCTGGAGGATACTATATGGCCAAGGTAGCACATACCATTGTAGCAGAAAATCTAACCTTAACTGGTTCAATTGGAGTTTGAAAGGTGAGCTCTAATTCTGTTCATGAAAGAATTGGTAAACAAACAAGTAATAAGGAAAACAGATGTACCCCTTCATTTTTTTTGGTCAAATATAAATATGATAGTTGGCCATGCAACATAAGTGTTGCCCATCTCTATTAGGCAAAATAACCAGCATTGGGTGCAGTTTCAGGGAGATGTATTCAAATTTCCAAGTGGAGGAGCAATGTTTCCCCAAGGTACCGATGTGTATATCAACAAAATTGCATCAATTAATCCAATTGCAGATGACTGTCAGAATAACACTTGATACTGATTGTGGGGTATGTTGATCTTTCTATGTGTGTATATAAACATGTGTGTTTGATATGTTTGAAACATGCATATGTTTGAGCACCTTTCAAGGTTTAACAAGTTATATTGTTGTTCTGCTCAAATTCACTTTGAGTAGCATTAGAATAACACATCAGATAGTTCATTTGCAGTGAGATGTTTTACTGCTGCTATTTTCCAACTTCTGTGTTACTATGCAGTTATCAACTTCACAATAGATCTTTCTAGTTAAAAATAAGAAATAAAATACTTAGTGGAAAATCCTTTCTTTTTTAGGGAAAGCTAAAGGTTGCCTTGAGTAAAAACTCTACAAATGTTAAACTTGGGATAATGGATTAGAATATTCTTTTTGAATTTTTAGGATTTCTTAATATTTTTGAGCTCTACTAAATTTATAAATGATAGATCCATCAAACTTGTGACCAAAGGTACATTTTAATTTAATTATATAGCTTTCAGTGTCCCTGAACTTCTGCTTCAAGACCATTATGAGGTAACCATAAATGTCCATCAACAAATTAGCCTTTTCTTCCTCATCGACTTGATATATAGAAAATATTTATTTGCTATTGTAAGTTTGGATGTTTATCTTGGGAACAATTTGAACTGAAGATGTAATAGCTATTTGTCCCTTCTCGAGTATTTCTTTCCAAAAGAGTATAATTTACAATTCATTCTTCATTGGATGAAGCAGTCAGAATGTATTATGTTTATCAAGAAATTGAATTTTTTTTTCTTCTTTTTTCTATAGCATGAATCATGATTTTGCCGGAGGATTAATGTTCCATAATACCACATAATCTCCCTTATTATACAATAAAAAGACAAAGTTGTAAAGTATATAGGAAAAAGATACTTAAAACAGTAATGTTGTTGTTATATGATTTCTTTTTGAATGTACAATTTTATTAAGATAAGCTTGGGGCCTCTTTTAATGATTATTTTGGGTTCATTTACTTTAACCGTGGATTGAATATGATTTGCAGATTCGATATGCTTTTGAGTTGTTGACAAATCCATCTTGGAAAACAAACTATATGATGCATTTGGTATTCAAGAGCAACTATTAAGTTGGCTGATGAATATAAAACTTATGTACCTTTAGTTTATAATACCTTCCTTTTGTATTTGTTATCTATTCTTTGCTTGGTCTTGTCGGTTTAATAAATTGCTTAATTATTGTCTGTAGGATGTTCTTGAGAAGGCCAAAGAACATTCTGTAGGCAACAATTCTCAAAAGTAGACTTGCCATTACTAAATTCTCTAAATCTTGGTTGGTTAAATCCATCATATAACATTTGCATTTACTCTAGATTTGATTTACTTTTGAAAAATTAATTGTAAGTTTGTAGGGTTAAAGTTCTTTTATGCTGATGCTCTTGTACCCTTGTTTTATCATATGCTAGAGATGATAGTTTTAATTTCATTTCCTCCAAAGACTTCCAGTCCATGTTTCAGGATAACAAGCCATGGCTAATCCAGGTTCAGTTTGTCTCATAACCATGCTGCCATGTTATGCTATAGTAATCCAAACTTAATGAAATGCAACTTATTTAAATGAAAACTTATTTTGCTGTTCTGTAATCCTATACAACTTTTAGTTACTCCAATTATATAGTTACTGATGACCTATTTAATTAAATGTATCAGTTATATTCGATTGGGAGCAAGCACTGCAATCAATTTTCTGATGTTTTGGAAAAGAATTGGTATGTTCTTTATTTGGGGTATCTTGTATTGTTTACTATTTGCCTCTGGAGTGTTTTGCATGGTATTGACTTTTGATGTCTAGTTCATGTTTCAACATATGAGAAACCAGAAAAAATATTCAATTGCACTTCTCAGTATGATCTTGAAAGAGTGAGTTTTTATTTTTGTTTCTGTAGGGGGCATCCATTTGTTAGGAGTTGTCCTATTCTCTTTTGTTTTGTAAAAGGTGAACTAGTCAAGGTTTGTGTGTTCACACTATGTTACATGTTGAGTATGCTTTAAATCATGGTTACCTATTTTTTGTTCTATTTTGTTTCAAATAGGACTCAAGATTTTTTATCAGTCAGCTACTGTGTTTTGGATAATAGGATATACATATTTCTTGCTATGTATATTAGGTTAATGCCTCCAATTTTTTCATGTTAACACCATAAAAATTGAACTTTGCATAATTGTTGATTGGTTTTAATTTGTGACTAATTAAAGCAAAAGTTGGACTGTAAATGAAGTCAGTTTTATCAGGAAGGTGGCCTCGTTGCTCATATTGATGTGGGGTATGTGGTTAAAATTGATTTGTTTGAACTGCTGCTTGATTTCACCTAACTAATGCCATATTTTTTTATTAATTATTTTCAATTTTATCTAGTGTGTGAATAAACTAGTATCTTGAAAATTTTAATGGTAAATCATCATTTTGAGTTATCAATACGAGACATTTTGTATGTTAAGCATAGTTGTTTCTTGATGAATATATAATTGATGTTTAATTTTCTACATATAAGATGCTTTCTTGGATGGGATTGCAAATACTGCTTCCATGGAACTTGGAGATTTTTAGCTAATAGCATACCTTGCCGAAAAGAAGTCAACATGACAACCTTTTTTCAGAAATGGTATGTGGTGCATTTACTTAACTTACAATCATCACATACTGTTTTTGTGCAAAACTTTGTTTCTTCATTTCTAGCCAAGGCTCCTTTTATAGTTGCTTGGGACTTCTGTTTTTTTTAAGTTTGTTCAAAGGTCCTGGAGAGTTGTTAATCTATGTTCATCTTTTTGGTTAGAAATGGTTGAATTAGATATTCATAAAGGAGTTGTATCCTAGGGAGCTTCATTCTTGAAAATTTAAAAGCATATTAATTTTGGTGTATATACTTAGTCAGGGAGTCTAGTTTGCTGATTCATCTTCTTAAATTGATTGACCATCTCTCTCTCTCATACATGCACAAAAGCATCAGCAATTGTGCAAACACATATATTCTCCTTCAATCCATATTATGCACTATTACACTAATATATATTCTTCATTCTAAACTAGCATTTGACAAAAGTAAAAACATCAAAATTGGAGCCCATATCAGTAGCAATGCTTTTGTCTTCTTTAATAAAATTATGAGCCTTTGTCTCTCTTCTCTGTGACATCTTTTTAAATGTAACTTTTCCAAGAAATTTATTCCCATTAATAGAATCTTTCATTGGTGACTTTTTACCCGTATTTCGTTCTTATTCTTTCAAATAACTGACAGTTTTCCTTAGTTAGCATTATAACTATTCTGCCAACTACTTTTTCAGTTGCAGAAATACTACATAATATGTGAAGGCGTGATAGTGGACATCTTGTTGCAATCTTTTTCTTCTTTACTTTGTTTAAAATATAGACTGATAGATGTGTGACCTTACCTATTAATTTTTTATTTATGGGTAGTTGTGGTATTCACCATTTCATATCTTTTGATTATGACTTTTAAAGTGTTACTCTTATCATTACCATGCACTTTATTTGTTTCTTGTCTCTTACAAGATAGAAATATGTGCAGGACTTCCTTCTCTTGTGGCTTTTCCCCAGGGGTGCAAAACTGCAGATTGTCTTATTAGGTGAGTCTCTGAACTTTAAAGAAAGAAAGACAAGAAAAGAGAAAATGGTAATCCCAAATACAATCATCTAATGTGGAAATGGTTAATGTGATACCTTTGAATTTGAAATTCACTTTAGTACATGTGCTCATGAGGCAGTGACACATTTAAAAATTAGAGAATTTTTCTCTGAAAAACTACTGTCTTTAGCTTATTTCCAAATTAAACTTACAAGTTCCTTACATTGTTTAATTCCTTTGTCTGGAAGCATCAAAGAACCACTGTAGAGAGGTATTGGGTCTGTTTGGACGGGACATTTTGAGTTTGTTTTTGGTTCTGTTTAGCTAATGATTAAGAGAATTGTATTTAGGGAAAATTTTCATAATTCTTTTATCATTTAATAGCTCCAGGGGTACGCATTAAAACAAATTTCAATATCAATGGTATTGTAAGTTCCCAGAAAATGATGGTATTTCTGCAAAAATTTGAAAATGTAGGTGTTGTAAGAATAAGTTTGCCTTTCCAAAATTAGGATTTCTCCACAGAAAATGATAGGAATTTTATATTAGCTTTACATAGTGTGAGGATGACATTACTTTTTCTTGCTCTATAAGCTCTATTCATGCCTCGCCTCCTTCATTAGTTACAACTGAAATCATCTTTTTACTTGGTCCTTTTTATTAGGTACGAAGGACAGCTCTCTGTTGATGCAATTACAGATTGGTTTGCAACGAATATACTCGGTTTACCTAGAATATTTTACTACTCAAAAGAGTCATTGGTAAGTATTTTGATCTCTTTGAGCTCCTGTTGCTTTTAAATTTACTTTCTTTTGAAAACTTTTTCAGAAAGGTGGAAGATTCAGCTAATTTATCCTTTCAGAAAGGTGGAAGATTCAGCTAATTTATCCTTGTTCTTGCTCTAAAGTTTGTCATCATTGTATTATGACAACTGGCTTTTAGTTTATCTTTAACCATTTTCTGCATTTCCAATAAACTCATATGTCGCCTCGCTTCTTTTGCTTTTATTCTGCACTCTTATATGCCATATTTTAACCTATCTTGAAATGTTATGAACTTGTTTTTTAACTTCAGGGACCAAATTTTCTGGCGAAAGTTAGTCCTCATAAGGTACAGTCTAAATTACATTGTCACTTCAATTCTATGGCTTAGTTGAATCCACCCATCATCCAGTTATATAGCTGCAAAATATTTGTATGTTCAGTTTAATTGTTACATATTATGTTTTCACGTTGAGGATGGTACATTTAATGTACGACTTGTGTTGGAGGATTAAAATTATTGCTCAATTTGTCTTTTTGCATTACTGATCTCTTTGTAAACTTGTGACAACCCCAGTTGAGATAATTTTACCAATTGTTTACTTGTGATATTTTGTGTGAGTTGATGACCCATTGCTAAACTATGCTTTGATCTATTTTCTGTGTATGGTTCAAATTCTGTCGTTGACTTGTTACTCTATATTCGTTTGTGATGCATGCTTTCTTAATTTCTACATATATGAGGATGTACTTGTACAAATCGAGTTATTAATGGTTTCATTCTCTTGGCTCGCAGGTAAAAGTCATAATTTTCTCAAGTACAGGGGAGCGTGCTGCTCCATTCATACGCCAAGCTGCTCAAAATTATTCACCTTATGCTTCTTTTGCATTTGTGTTATGGCGAGAAGAGGAGTCTTCCTTTTGGTTCAACACGTGAGTGAATCAACCTTCTTTTTATGTTCATGAGTAATAATATTCTCTTAGCTTTCTATTAATGTAAACTGGATAAGAAATCTTGAGTATCTCTGAAGTTTGTGATATTGTGTCTACAACAATAGCTTTGAAGTGGAAAGTGCACCTGCAATAGTATTTTTGAAGGATCCAGGTCTCAAACCTCTTGTGCATCACGGTACCTCACTTTTTAACTCAAGAACTTTGTTAGAATTTGATTTGATTTTTGTGCTTCATGTCATAAGCAAAATTTGGTGATTTACATTGCAGGAGAAATTAACAGTTCAGGGTTTTCAAATATCATGGAACAGAACAAACAGCTAGGTAAACGATTATCCTTACTCCTCACAGAAAAAAGGGTGAATTTTACTGGTCTGAACGATGCTTATAAATTTTAGGAATGCAGTTGAAAGTTGAGATTTGTATGCTCGATTGGACTGTTTTTGAGTGCCACTAATTAATAACAAAAGGAAAAGTTACCAAGTACCAATGCAAAACTAAGTATTCAATTGACTTGCTTATTGCTTGGGTGAACTAGTGGAGATATAGTAACACAAGGTGTGTTAGTGAAGGACTGAGAACTTGGCCTCCAATCTAATGCTTATCTAAACAATATTTAGTTCTATTTTTGTTTATTGTATATGCTTCACAATTCCCTCTTTATTGCTGCATGTGGAATTTTTTTTATTGGGCTTGAATGCCTTGAATGCATCGTGGCACTAATTGAACCATTATTTAATTATAATTTTTTTGTAAGTGAAGCAGGGAGAAACGGTCCCTTTTTTTAATTGTTGTGGTTTGTTTTTTCAGAGCTTCGTCAGTTGAGAAGTATGACATCAATGGAATTGGGTTGTGATGCCCATGGTTTTTCTCGTGCTGGATACGATACTACTACTTGGTACTGTGCTATCATTGCTGGCAGACATGGCCCAGAACTCAGTAAAATGCGTGAAGTAAGCATCTTTCTATGCTTGTGTTTGAAAAGCATTGTCAGAAATTATTTAGCAACTTTTCGTCTACTGTCAATAGTTTACAAACCACAGTATGTTAGTGGGACACTAGAATCTTGGATTGTGAGGCCAGAAAGCTGCACTTCAGTTTTAAAGAAATGTTGGTAAATAAAAGTAATACCCAATATTCTCTTAAAGTTTTTTTAGATTACAAATGACAACAAACTATATGACTTCTCGTTAAAAAAAAAAAAACATGTATTTATTTTGTTTAGCAACTGATGTGAATTACATAAGTTCATAGACTGTGCGCAGGGTTCAAAATATATTATCAGATGATTCTGAATCAACTGTTGTGGATAAAGATCACATAGCACCAGCATCAATTGCTCTTAGTAGCAAACGGCTGACATTTGCTTGGCTTGATGGGGAAGCCCAACAGGTAAATAACAGTCTTTCTCTTACGATGGTTTATAATGAATTTCTTAAGTTTAGACATTTTTTCAATGTATTACTAGATTTAACTTACAAAACCAATTTGCTAATTGCACACTCATTTCATCCATTAGAAAATTAATGTTTGTGATTCTATTTGTTAATGGAAAATGATTAAAAGGTTCTACCCATAGCCTTATTTATCAGGAAGCACAGATGGGCAGATGATCAAAACCTTACTAAATTGCTGGCAAGTGTTGGTTTAATGTTAGGGAATCAGTTCACTATCTTAACTGGAATAGAAATCCTAATTGTACCGTGAAGCTTAAAGATTCTGTAATATGAATAATCTTTGTGCCTCTAATTACTCCTTCCATTGTCATAAGCAAGAGAGCTTTTTTCACATTCCCCGGTACTAATAGTTGATACTGAGGTGTGCTTTTCAATATCAGAGTACACTTCGTACCAAAGCCAGTATAACAGTCCTTGTAATGATCTAGATGGTGGATGTTGTGGGTGATGTTAAACTGTTTACTGTAGAGGTTACAATAATTAGCTAATAAATTAATATTATTTTTTTGGGTGGAAGAAAAAGGAATAAAAAAGAAAAACAAATTGTTTGCTTCTTGTTTTAGAGATATTGTCAATTCTACCTCCATTCTGAAAGCAGCTATGAAACTTGTGGACCAAGGAAAGATATGACCGATGTACCTCAGTTATTTATTGTGCGCTACAAAAGGAATGCTAGTGAAGAAAATGTGAAGCCTGAGAGAAAGCGAAATAGCATATTTGATGCTTTACAAGAGCAGGAACTAGATCCTGCATCACAACTTGTGGCAAAGTACAATGGTTCAGACGAAATTCCAGAGGTATGAATTATTTCCAGAGTGTTTAAAATTTAGTAAATTTTTTAAATAGCTTGTTTGCAAAGTTCTTTCACTTCACTTTCTTTAGTATTAGGTGAAAATATAGGGATCTCCCTCCTTTTTCAGAAATTACACCATCTCCCTTATCATCATGAATTTCAATATATTTGTTGAAGGGGTTTAATGTTTGGGTAAAAGAAAGTTCTAGTGATTTTTAATATTTGAAAGTAGAAAAATAGAATTATTTTATCTTATATTGTAAGAGAAAAAATAACCCCATATCCTAGAATTACAATCTCAAATTTTGCATTTGAATCTAGGATAAGAAACTAGGAAATATGTATAATGACAAAGAAGAATAAAGAAACTTGAAATGGCTTAGACAATGGAAGTAGTGTATGAAAGTAGACTAATAGTCACTATACAAAGGAAAATTAGTACTGTGAACGTCTTTTCTTATCTGGTTAATTACCTTACTTTCTTAATTCTTTTCTTTTACAGATTATTAAATGGATTTCACAGATAATCAATGATGGGGACTCCAGGGATCTTCCTCACTACGTAAGCAACTTGTTCAATATTATGAATAATTTTTGTAGGCAGTGATATATATATATTTCACCTATTCCATTTTTCTATTAAATTAGCTGCTTAGATCATTATTAATCTAACTGTTGTATGGGTTCAAAATTACTCTTCTTCTAACCAAACTGGTTGTGGATGTTAAAAAACTTATAGCCTTCTTTGTGTCATGTGATTTATATACTTCTGAAATGTTCTGTTTCCATTGCAGAGAACAAAAACACCTGATTTGGTTCCCGAGGATGACAAACCTATCTGGTCCAAGGGTGCTCAAAGCTTTCCTTCAACATCCACAATAAAGCAGCGTTTTCGGAACTTCATAACCAAAATCTTTGATCACACTGAAGATCCAAGAATCGGTCCCATCTTGCTTTTGGGATCGTTAATGTCTTTTGGTACCATCTGGCTCTGGAGAGGTCAGTCAACTGTTCAGTCTAATCCACCAAGCCAATCAAATTCTGAGGTAAGTTTTGATATATATTTGTAGAAATATATGATACACAAATACATCATTAACTCTTGAACAGACATAATTGGACAGTATGTGTATTATATCCATGTGTCTCTCGATCCTGTTAGAATATAAAATTATTGTTAGCCCATTTCCTAATAACTTAAGATTTTGGTAAAAGTGGTGAAGCAGATTAATAGCACATGATCTTATATATTGTATAATGGATTGCATATTCCAAAACTATGTTCAGTTTCTTTATGGCATACTTCTCTGCTAGTTTGTTTTCCTCCCAAGGACTAAGAATTACTTAGGTAGTCATTTAACATTGTGCAATGTGCATCTTTCCAGGATGAGAAAAGACGAAGGAGAGACCGAGCGCAGCCTAAGTCAACCAAAGATCTACCGCCTTCCATCACCGATGACGAGCCTAAAGAAGCATTCCAGGTTCCGTTTTCAGATTCTGATTCTGAGTAGTTGATGCAAGCATTCAACTAATGATTGGTTATAGCGAAGTATGCGTGCCTATTCTGATTGTTGAGGGAAGTTCACATCCTCAAAAGTGAAACTTAAAAATTATTTTGAGTTTTGAAGTTAAGTTCTTGTAATTTTATAGGTATTTTGTTTTCTTTTTAAGAAATTATTTAGTTTAGAAAAGGCACGTTACCCCTTAAACTCAATGTAAAGATCTTGACTTTAAATTAAATGGCTCTATCCTGTGATGTGGTTTTGAAAGTATTTTATTCTTCATTCTGTTCTCACATTTCGTTAAACTGATTAGTTGAAAATTTGAAATGGTAACATTAAAACAAGCTTTTATTATTATTATTATTATTTATTTATGAGTGGTCGAATGCATTGTTTAGTGAAAGACATGTTTAAATTTCAAATTAAGAAAAGGAATTTTTTTTAATGTCTTAAGTTAATGTCTAAATTAATTTCATACTTTTAAAAAGTGTGCTATTAAAAAAATAAAGGGTTTGCAATTCAAAAAATAAATATATGAAGGGTTTTTAACTTTTTAGCTCCTTTTTTTTATTTTGTTTTTAAATAACGCTAATGGGTAAAATACTTCATTTCAAAAAAATTGTCTACTTCAGTGGCCAAAAAAGAAAATCTCTCTCCGAAGGATGACCACTAGTGATATGTTCTGTTTTTTTTAGGATTTTTTTTTAGAGTAAAAATACACGGTGGTCACTATATTGTTTGGCCATTGGAAATGAAGATTGTGACAAATTAGAAATTATTGAGAAAAAATCAATCGTTATTGGACATTCTTTTGACAAATGTTAAAGGGAAAATTAATTTTGGTACCCTCAAGTTGTTAATAGTAATACTTTGGACCTCATAATTTGAAAAATTACTTGGAGCACATGGTTGTTTGGAAAAACTACATTTAGGACTAGGGATTGTAATTTTTCCCATGGGGACCTGCCCCTAATGGTTTGGGGATGGGGAGTAAAATTTAGGGAATGGTATTTAAAAAAATTCTTCAACTGAAGATGGTCCAGAAATGATATTTATAAAAATCCCCGACCCTAGCCCCACTCCCAATTATATATATATATGTTACATATTTAATAAAATTATAATACAACCTAAATAAATACCTAACCTAACAAAATCATAATTTGGTTTTTATCTTAATAAAATACTCAACCCACTTTATTTATTTCAAAAGTTCTTAAAATCCACTATAATATCCACATACTCAACCTATTTTATTTTCGACATTAAGCCAACTTCAATTTTATTCCAAAAAATGAGAAAAAAAAAAATTATTAGGGAAACCCGACGAGGATCTGTCCCCTATAAGGGATTCACCGTTCCCGTCCCCGAATAAAATAATAAGAAATGGAGGTGGGGATGGAGATGAGGATCCTAAAAGTTAGTGGGGTCGGGAATGGTATTGGAATCCCCGACCTCATTTACATCCCTATTTAGGACCATAAAGTGAGTTAAAAAGTCAACTTTGCACTTGTATATTTATTAAAAGAGTTTTTTATTTTTATTTTTAATTACTCTTAAGTTGTTTTCTTTTCTTTGTTAAATGTTTACTTCACTTCACTTCAATTCTTTTTTCTTTCTAGTTTGGCAACAAGAATATTGATAAATTTAAATTTATCCAGTTTTCAATAAGGATTGTTATGGGGATTTTTATCATGTCTGACATGGCATCTAGATCGTTCCAGAAGGAATAACATGTAGATTGTATCCGCACTGAGCAGGCAGTTATGCACGCCAGGTAGGCATCCAGAAGTTTTGATCATGATGGCGTCTAGCTAAATGCTGTCGTCCGTTCTCACGCCAAAGTAGAGCAAGTCTTGGTTCACCTTTCTAGACTTAGTGAAAATTGACGTGCGATACCTCCCGAATTAATTTGTGAGTAACAAGATGACAACGACGTCTTCCGTCAGAATCTAATACTCATAAAGACTGAGAATCTCAGGTTAACATCCTTAGGGTCCGATCAAGTCCGACTAAGAGTCGAACTAACACGGCCAAGGCCGGCTCAACCAAGCTCGGCCAGGCCGAGCTATACCCAGGCCAACCTACCTGTTCACCCAGCCAAGCTCTGCCCCTGCACAACAGGTGCCCACAACGTGCCTTGCCGCCGCCTACCTTGCATTCGAGCCACCCCAAGCAACCAAGGTACCACGTTGGTCTGCCGAGCTGCAACTCGGCCAGGAACCTCCCTTGTGAGCCCATGTGTGCCTAAGACACGCGAACTGGTTGATCCCCTGCGAAGTGCTGCCACCCCTAGCGCACAAGCTGACCTACCCAGCTGCCAAGGTTGAGGCCCTTACCCGCACAGCTTGGCCAGGCCAGCCTGCCGAGCTGTCTAGCTCATCTAGGCCGATGTGCCTTGCTTGCCATGCCGAAGCCCTACGCGTGCTCTTCTGTGATGCTTGTCCCTTATGAGGCGCTCACCCTGTTTGAGTTCCCAGCTATACGTGCATGTGAGTAAGCAAGCAGACAAAGTGCGGGCATGGCCCAGGTGTCAAGCTCCCTAGCTTGGCCAGGCCGACCTACCGAACCACGCGCACCATGCCTCACTGCCCAGGCACCCTATTGGCCAACCTACTTATCTTGTGTGCCGAGCTACCCAGTCCACCTGCCAAGCTCTCTAGTTGCTGGTTCATCCATCATTCGAGTGCGAACCTTCGGTTCGTCCACCCTTCGGGTGTAAACGCTACAGTTCGTCCACCCTTGAGATGCAAGCATATTCTATCTCGTCTATCTCTGGAATGCAAGCACCTCTGGCTCATCCATTCCTTATTTCAAAAGAGTTTTATTTGAAAATTTTATTCAATAATTTTGGTAAAAATACAAAAGGGTCGGGATAACTCATCCGCGAATACTGTCTCATTAAAAACCTATCTCTAAAAAACCCAGTGGGACAAATTTGGAGTATAGGAAAAGAATGTAGCCCCTTTGAAAATTTACATCAAATATAATATATTTTTTTAAAAACATAGCATTCCACGTTCTGTGGACTTCTTTTCCATTGCTCAGATTAGTCAGCTTGTATGTTCATTTACCCAACACTTCCTTGATTTCATACAGTCATTCTCATTGCTCACTAAATTTTCCTTTCTACATTAGTTCTGGGATCCTCCTCATAACCCACTCTCATCTGATGAAGCGCCTGATCTTTGCCTTTTTATCTTAGAAAGCCCTTGCTTTATGCTGATATGTAGCCCTTCGTATTTATGCACATTCTTGAACTTCTTTCAAGAGATCTAGATTTCTTGCCAACTATCTTTGATTCTCCTCCACATTTTTTGCTACTAAAGTGGTTATAGTTGGTAGACCTGCTTCATTCGGCAATATTGTTTCGGTTCCGTATACTAACGCGAAAGGAGTTTCATCTGTTGCCCTCCGGTGCGCCCATAGTACTTTTGGAAGTTCTTTTAGCTAAGCCCCTCTTTTTTCTTCTAAATTCCTTCGCAAATTTCCCACAATCAACTTGTTTGTCACTTAAGCCATCCCATTAGCTTGCAGATGATAAACTGGTGAAAATTTTATCTTTATCATGTACATTTCTTCGAAGCTTTCTACTTTTGCATTGTTAAATTGGGTTCCATTATCTATCACGAGGAATTTTGGCATTCCAAATTGGTAGATCAAGTGCTTCTAAATAAAATTGATTACATCGTTGTTAGTGACGCTTGAGAATGCTTCGGCCTCATCCCAATTAGTGAAATAATCGGTTGCGAGAAGGACAAAACACTTGCCGCCCTTTGCAAATGGTAACTTCCCGATTACATCTAATCCCCACTTCAGGAATGGCCAGGGACTAACAACTGAATTACAAAATTCGGAGGGCCGATGAATTAGCGGACCATGTTTCTGTCATTTTTTACAACTTCTTGCATATTCCTGGGCGTTTTGCATTATATAAGGCTAGAAATATCCGACGGTCAATGCTTTACGAGCTAAACTTTGTCCTCCGGAATGATTCCCACACACCCCTGAATGGATCGAATTTAATATCGCCTTGGATTCATCTCTTTTTACGCACCTTAACAGTGGTCTAGAGAGTGACTTCTTAAATGAAACTTCGTCTAAGAGAGTATATCTAGCAGCTTTTATCCTCAATTTCCTCACTTGGCTTTTATCTTCTAGCTCATTGGAATTCTTCAAATAATCTATTATTGGATCCATCCAGTTCTCTTTTGATGTCTCTGGCTCTAACTCGTCTTCCACTTCAATCATATTAACCTTCGCAGGATATTCGTTCGGGGTAGTGAGTTTACTCTTTTTTTCATATTCCCCATAAGTTGCACCTTTCACTATCTTGTCAGCTCTTGTATTCAATTCTCTCTTGATCGCTTGGATGTCTATCCTTCGGAAGCATTTGACTAATCGAGTTACTTTGTCGCAATAAACCTTCATTCTCTGATCTTTCGCTACGAAAAATTTATTCACTTGTCTTGATACCAACTTTGAATCTAAAAGCACTTTTATATTCTACACCCCCTTCTTCAACACCAACTCCAAACCATAGATCTGGGCCTCATACTCTGCTTCATTATTTGTCATTTGTTTTCCTAGCAGAAAAGCTTCTTCTATGACCACTCCAGAGGATGATTTAAGAATGATCTCGATGCCTGCTTTTTCTCTATTGGATGTTCCATATATATTAAGTATCCACCGCATTCCTTCTTTTGGGAGTACTGTGAGTTCCTTCTCCTTAGGTTCGAAAGATTGAATTTCCACAAGAAAGTCGGCTATGACTTGACTCTTCTTTGTCGCTCTTGGGATATACTTAATCTCATAGACTCCCATCTCAATTGCCCACTTTGTTAATCTTCGGAAAGATCCAGTTTAGAAAGAATTTGTCGAATTGGATAGTTTGCACCACTATAATTGGATGGGATTTGAAATAATGTCTAAGCTTTTTCTTTGCAGTTACTAAAGCCAGAACCATCTTTTCCAAATCACTGTATCTTGTCTCTGCATCCAATAACATCTTGCTTGTATAACAGACTAGTTTTTGTTTTCTGTTCTCCTCTCGCACTAAGATTGCACTCACTGCTACTTCAGAAACAACCAAATATAGAAACAAATCCTCTCCATTTTCCAGCGCTGATAAGATTGGTGTTGTACTAAGGTAGTTCTTCAATTCTTTAAATGCTTTGCTTTATTCTTCCTCTCACTCTAAGAGGCCAATTGCTTTATGCTCTGGAAGAAAGGTCTGCAGCGGTCTGACATCTTAGAAATGAATCTCCCTAAAGCAGAAATTT
This sequence comes from Ulmus americana, assembly GCA_010015005.3. Classification (NCBI taxonomy): domain Eukaryota; kingdom Viridiplantae; phylum Streptophyta; class Magnoliopsida; order Rosales; family Ulmaceae; genus Ulmus; species Ulmus americana. The sequence goes on along the minus strand of WUAT03174248.1, from coordinate 3,467 downwards.
TTCTAGCTAGACTCTGCACATCTCGGATAGTTTTTGGTTCTTCGATTTTTGATAATGACCTTACTTGTGTTGCATTGGGTTCAATTCCTCTTTTGCTCATGACATGCCCAACGAATTGTTCGGACAATACCCCAAAATCACACTTTAGTGGGTTTAACTTCATCTGGAACTTCCGAAAGACCTCAAAAATTTCCTCCATATCCTTTATGTGATCATTCGACTTCTTACTTTTAATCACCATATCTTCTATATAAGCTTCGACCTTCTTTCCAATATGCTTGCTAAACATCCAGTTGATAAGCCTTTAATATGTCGCCCCAACATTCTTCAGACCAAAAGGCATAACTCTGTAACAATACAACCCGAACGCTGTGTGAATCCTATCCTTCTCATTCATTTTAATTTGATTATAACCAGAGTAAGCGTCTAGAAAACTCATTCTTTCATACCCAGCAGTAGCATCCACCAATTGGTCTATCTTCGGTATTGAATAACTATCTTTCGGGCAAGCTTTGTTTAAGTTCGTGAAGTCTATGCATACCCTCCACTTTCCATTCTTCTTATTTACCACCACCACGTTGGATAGCCACTCTAGATACTGACATGGTTCGATTGCATCTATTTCTAGAAGCCTATCTACTTCATCGCTTATCACTTTGTTTCGTTCTGGGGCAAACCTTCTCTGCTTTTGTCTCACCGAATGATGTGTTGGATCGATGTTCAAGCAATGTTTAGCTTCCTTAGGATCTCCTCTCGGTATATATTTGTGAGACCAGGCAAAAATGTCTTTATTTCTTCTTTAACATTCCATTACTTTCTCCCTTTTTGCTTTTGTTATTTGGGCTCTTATCAACACCTTTTTTTTTTTTTGAATCCTCCGGATCAAGACTAACTTCTACCAACTCTTCGAATGTATTTTCTGGAGCATCTGTTTCTTCCTCCACTTTCTTTAGTTATGCTGGCAAGTAGCCCTTTGATTGCTATTTGTTGCTTCTTTTGGAGCTTCATCTTCTTTATTTTTTGTTTTATTGAATATTTTGATCTGGTTATTAATGTGATACCCTGAAAAATCCATGTCATTATGGATAAATAAATAAATAAATATGTATTTATAGCCCAATGAGAAAAATTATAAAACAGGACAAGTTAAATTAATTCAGCACAACTTGCCGGCAGCGAGATTTATACTCGCCGACGGCGAGATTCTTCGTTGCGATTTCTACCGGTGGCGAGACAAGAATTCGCTGCGGTGAGATTCTCTCTGGTTTTTGTATGGGAGTTTTATTTCCTTCTCACCGGCGACGAGAGTGTTTTTTGTTGGCCAGCAAGTCTGCAGCCCACCATTTTTCCTTTTTATGTTGGTATTTCGAATTTGTACAACATCTTAAACAACTATGAGATATTTTCTATGCAAATACAATGGATTTATTAGTATTGATTTTTAATTTAAATAAATATTAAAAAAAAGAGAGAGAGAAAGAAAAGAAAAAAAAATTTGTGGCTTTGACAAGGGACAAGTGTCAAGCAATGGATGATAATCACACACATATTTGATAGCTAAATTTAAAACCACAAGTGATTGTCGGTTAAGGCTTAAGATAGCCTAAGAAAGTGTGGGAAAAAGGAAAAAAAGGGGAAGACACTAGAAGAAACATGTGTTTTCTTCTTCTTCTCACCTTTGGCAGAGAAACACTCATCAAGGAGCACATATGGTGTTCTTCATTTTTCAAGCTCATTACCTTGATATTTTGTGCTCTAAATTAAGCTCAAACAAAGGTAAGACTCTTTGATTAAACTCTTGATAGAATTCTTAGTGTTGTATGTGAAAAGATATTGATTTGTTCAAGTTAAAATTTCTAAGTGCATGAGCCGGGTTTTGGATAGATTTCATGTTGAAATGTTTTGGTTGATTATATGACTTATAGAACTCCAATTTCAATTCTTATTAGCTTTTTAGAAAGCTCTATATGTCTACTTTCGTGTGGAAAAATCTCAGATTTGTTCATTGTCTGTATTAAGAGTTATAGGGCTTTGAAGATGGGGTGTTCACTGGAAATCCGGTTTTGAGTAAAGATTTTGTTAAAATTATTTCAAAGCTTAAAAATCTCTAAATTGGGAGATTTATTTTACATTTAAACCCTATGGATTTCCACTTTTTTATCAAAATTTATTTTGATTCATTTTGGAGAGGTTTTGAAAGGTTTACATACAAAGAATGTGGAACATTAAAAAAAAAAAGGCCTAGACCAAAAACCCTGTTTTGGTCCCCTCTGTTTTAGCTCGGTTAACCATGATAGAAAATATTTTTGAATCCAAACTTTTTACAGGGTATAATTCAAGAAGTTAATGATATTTTTTTTTTAGTTTCAACTAAAAATCTTTTAAATTAAATTAGTTATAAATTTTACAAGATTGGGCTGTAATCCGTAAAATTAAGCATATTTGAGGTAGAGGGGAAATTTTGGTTTCAAGCCAAAATATGCATTCTTGAACCAAAATTTCTACAAATGAACTTATAATGTCTTAAGAAGTTAATGGAAATGATTTCTACTTGAATTGAAACTAAATTAAGTGGTTTTAAGAGATTGAATGAAAAAGGGGTCTATTTTGAAACTAATGTGAAAATTAGGGGTCTTCAAGATAAATAATGTTTTTAGTGCTCAAATGAGTTTGTAAAATATCTTCAAGGTATTAAATCAAATTTTTGTCAAATTGACAATTATTCCGAGAATATATCAGAATTCGAAATGTTTATAAACTCTATTATTTTTAAACGGAGTTCTTAGAGTATGGTTTTATACTTACAAAATGACGACATTTTAGTCGTTAATCTTATTGTTTGGAAGTCATTTAAGGAACAGATGACTGATAGTAATTATAAACACTCAGGGGAGTAGAACGTATATTTGTAGAAAGAATATCTAGATAGGAGGCACGACAAATAGGTAAGTATAGATTTCACTATAACACGGAACAAATGATTTTAAAAAAATATAATGTGCAATGTATTCAATAAGTGTATTCAAATTATCTGTGATTATCCATGTTCTTTTATGCTGGTTGATATATTTGATAGATGAATTTATGATAAGCTATACTATGTTGAATTATCTAGTTGTTTACCATGTTCTGTTGTGCTAATTGATATACTTGATGGATGAATTGATGCTGGGCTATGCTATATTGAATTATCTGGTTGTTTACCATGTTATAAGCCTGCGTAATTACATGCACTGCATCTAGATATTGTGCTCATTTGAACATCTTCCATAGCCATACATTATAGGACAGTTTCATGTATTTAAGAAGATAGCTGTCAAAAAGAGTCTCACATGATTAGTTATGATGCATTAGTTCAACAACCTGCAAAGAAGAATATAAGTTTAACAAGTTATTACGAATAATTAAGTAGAATTAAGTGTGTTATACCATCTTGTTTTACGGGGCATTCCTTCTTCGCTCATGAT
>WUAT03174139.1:0-11932 GCA_010015005.3 Ulmus americana | reverse complement strand
AACTATTCAGGAGCAAGTAATGATGTTTATGACAGTCGTCGGACATTTGAATAGCAACCGACGGAGTGGCTACGAATGGAATCACTCAGGTGAGACTGTTAGCAGGCACTTCAATAATATTTATTCCCACCTAGTTCGATTGGCTCCTAGGTTGATTAGCCCGCCTGATTTTGACAATATGTCACCAGTCATAGCCAACAATATATCCTAACTACTTCCCTATTTTCAGGTGTGTACATTTTTTTTTACTTTTGATAAAGTGATTGAATATAAAATATTATGATTGATTTAGTGCTGGTTAGTACGTTGTTGACGTCACAACATATGCAGTTTCATAAATTAGGAATGCGTCGGAGCCATGGATGACACACACATTCCCTGTATTGTGCCGGCGCACCTCCAAGCGGCTTACCGTAACATGAAAGGTTATACAAGTCAGAACGTACTAGCAATATTAGACTTTGCTTTGAAATTTACTTATATTGTTGTTGGATGGGAGGGCTTAGTTCATGATGCTTGGGTTTTACATGATGCGCAGCGCGACCCAGCTTTTACATTTCCGAATCCACCTATGGTTAAGTGTAAATGTTTATTTGCTTTATGATCTATTGAAAGTTTGTTTACGACTAATGTTAACAATTTTGTATTTTCAATTGCAGATAAATATTATTTGGTAGATTATGGGTACGCAAACCGACGCGGATATTTGGCCCCCTACCGCGGCACAAACTATCATCTTCGTGATTGCAGGCAGGTTAGCGGAGATCGCAAGAAGGAAATGTTCAACTACTGACACGCATTCCTTCGCAATGTTGTGGAAAGAACTTTCGGCATTTGGAAGAATAGATTTCTCATTCTCAGAGAGGTGCATTTGTATCCAATACAGACGCAGAGGGATATAATCATAGCTTGTGCAGTCATTCACAACTTTCTCATAATGTCATCCGACGACGAAGTGGCCCTAACCACGGATAAGGATAATCAAGACGAAGATAACAACGAGCAAGATGGAGAACCATCAACCCAGCAAGAACATGCTGATGGAACTGCAATGAGACAATTTCGAGATAGCGTAACAGAGTTGATGTGCACTTATCGAAATCATAACTAGCTTAGGCATTTTACTACGAATGATGTATGTACTATTTGTTAAAATGTGTAACATTTTGTGATATTTATGTAAAAATTTAAAATATTTAGTAGCAATTTAGTTATCTAAAATTTAGATAAATTATAAGCTAATTTTAAATAATGCGAAATAAATAAGATGAAGAAAAAAAGTTGCAAACACTCTATTTTGAATACTTTGGACTAAAAAAAAAAAAAAAAACACAACTTAAAATACTCTGTTTCTAATACTTTGAAATTTCAGATACTCTGAACTAAATAGTAATCTTATTTCAAATGCTGCTTCAAATACTCTGACACAAACAGAATTTTAAATATTTTGTTTCAAGTGTTGAACTAAACACACCCATATATATTCTCTATAGCATAGTATGGAATAGGAGGAGGAAGAGATTGGACCTCAGCAAAAGACATTTTCGGCCCATTATCCAAGCACGCGACATTTTCGGCCCAAGAAAGAAAGAAAGAAAGAAAGAAATAGAAGAAGAAGAAGAAGATCTGTTGGTTTCATCTCTGTGTGTTTCTGTGAGTCTTACTTATCAGTGTTTGGTGTTTGGTGTTTGTTGTTTGTTGAGAAGAGAAGAGAAGCGATGAAGAAGAATAAGATGGTGCTGAGCCCGGAGGAATCAAAAAGCCTTTACTCTCTTGTTCTTAGTAATAGAGCAGAGCAACGCCCCTTGTACGACGTCGTCTCCGACTTCTCCTCCGCCTTCCCCCACCACTCCCTCCGCCAATTCCTTGCTTGCTTCTCCCTCTCCGCCCTATTACAGGTATTTTCTTCGCTTGAATTGAATTGATTAATCTTCTTTTAGGGTTTGGTTTTCATACGAATTGATTAATCTTGTTAGGGTTTCTCGGAAGACAAGAAGAAGCAGATGCTCAACCCTACTCAACGTTTGCTCGCGTTCGCTATTCTCCATCAAACTTATTCTTCTTCAAATCCCTTTATCACTTTAATTATTACTGTAAGCTCCTCCTTCTTTTCAATCCCATTCATTTTTAATCCCTTTATGAATAATAATATCATCTACAGGCTGCATCCAATGACGAAGCTCCCAATTTCGAGAGATCATTTCTTCTCCAACTATTGGCTTCAGATGCTGCCCCCAAAGAGGTACTAATTTCTTCTTCTTATTTCCACTTAAATCTCCATTTCTAACAAACCAAGCTTTCTCTCTTGCAGTTTCTTAATCAATCTGCTGCGGATTACATCACAACTTATGATCCTTCACTGCACCATGTACCAATTATGTCATTATATTCTTCATTTGATTTGTATCTTCTCAATCTTGTTATGTATTATTCAATTCTCTTGATTTCTGCAGCTCTTCCCTCAACTAGAACAGTTGCAACAGCAGTATTGTGAGAAACTTAATCCAGAACCCTATAATTGTCCATTTAAGGATGCTTCCCTAAAAAATGTTGTGCCCGACCCCGATGTGCCCGCTGCTTGTGATCCTAACTCATCAGAGTATGGCCCCTGCTTCCTTTGGATTACCTTTTCTCTCTTTTATTTGTTTCTTGTCTTACTTTAAAATGTTCAACCGATGAAAGTTTGGTCAAGTCATATGCCTTAGTGTCTTGAGTTTTTGGTGAATTTCCTTATTGTTAGTTCTCCTTGCTTTCATTATTGTCTTACTTATTTCAAGTTTTAACTTAATTTTCACTCCATCTTAAACATTCATCTTTCCAAATAGAATTAGGGGTAGTAATTTTGGTATTAGTATCAAATCATTCTCTGTGGGTTCGACATCTGATTTTTCATCACTTTATTACTTTCACGATTTCATACACTTGCGAATTTTCATAACAAGTTTGATTCCTTTTTCTTCTTCTTTTAATTTGCTGGAATTCATATTTTTGTACTTTAACATCAAGGATCATGTTTTAGGTTTGATTTGCAACCTGGATCTAAACCTAAGCTTGGATCTGGAGATAGAGATGAGACAGTTATTGGATTACTATCGAGTTTATCAATGCAAGGGTTAGGTCCTCAGTGGCAACGGCCTCTTCCACCAAGATTGCCAGTTCAGGATGGGGAAGTAAGTTAGTTGAAAGTGTATTTTTGCGTCCATTATTGAGCTTACTCTTGACTATTCTAATGGATGTAAAGCCATTTTCAGCTAGTGTGGCTCAATCCTGGTGACTGTCATGAACTTTTATGGGACTATGGTATGTGTGTTGATACCAGCAGAGGAACCGCAGTAAGGGACTTAATTACTAAAGCATTGAAGGGACCACTTGCTCCTACACAACAAGAGGTATGTGTTGTGCTATGTTTCTATGTCTTAATATTATATTCTCGATGCCATTTTAATTTTTCATACAAGTTATCTTTTGTGCTGGGAAATTGTATTTTATGAAGAATAATTTAGAAGGAAAAGGACTTTTTATATATTAGTTGAGTTTACAAGGTCATATTACTTATTAAACACTGGTTGAGAAAGTCATATTATCTCATATTCTATCATATTTATCACTCAAGAGATGACCATGCTTGCTCTTTCACTGTCCAGCAAGTCTTGTTGGAGTTGGAAAATGACCCAAAACTCGTGTATCATTGTGGACTCACACCAAGAAAGCTACCAGTATGAGTTTTTGTTCCCAAAGTTTCTTTTGCAACCTTAGGATTAGTCCTTCCACCTTGATGTTGAGTCTTCATATTTGTTTCAGGAATTGGTGGAAAATAACCCACTCATTGCTGTTGAAGTTCTTACTAAGTTGATAAATTCTCCTGAAATTGCGGAGTATGTCTTTGGTGCTTCGTTTTACCCTGTTTTTCAATTCATCTAAGTCGGTAGACTTGTCAGCTGTTTATTTGGAATTTTGTTTTTGACTTGTTTTGCACACAGATACTTTACAGTGCTGGTCAATATGGACATGAGTCTTCATTCAATGGAAGTCGTGAACAGACTTACAACAGCCGTTGAACTTCCTTCTGAATTCATACGGATGTACATAACTAATTGTATTTCATCCTGCGAGAACATCAAGGTAGTTGTTTTAACATGGATGAGATGTCTATAAATTTGGTTTATGCTTGGGGGTTCTGAGATTGAAACCTGTAATGTTTTTTGTTTTTTGGTTTCTTTCTCCAGGACAAGTACATGCAGAACAGACTTGTGAGACTTGTATGTGTATTTTTGCAAAGCCTTATCCGAAATAATATCATCAACGGTGAGTTTTGTGATTAATGTTGTATGATAATAGTAATGGTAAAGTGCTTAGTTTGGTGAGTGGTGGTGGTTGCAGTTAAGGATCTTTTCATTGAAGTCCAGGCTTTCTGCATTGAATTCTCCCGGATTAGGGAAGCAGCTGCATTGTTTAGGCTTCTCAAGTCGTTGGAATGAAGCAAAAGCAGGAAGCAGGAAGCAGGAAGCAGAAGCAGAAGCAGAAGCAGAATCATTACCATTGATTGATGCCTTGTATTCTTTAGTCTTTGTTTGCGTTTCTGTAGATAATAATGTTTTAGTTGATGTGGCTGAAAGAAGATTAAGTTGTTTAAACTTTGTGTGATTGTAATCCATTTTGGTAAAAAGAAAACCGAAAAGAGGGATTAGTTGTTTTTACAAGAGAAAATGCCATTCTTTTCGTTGCAAAATAAATGAGTTTGGATCCGCCGAATACTAATAATAAGTTTTGTGGCTTTGGCAAATACAAATTCTTTATTATTGGGATGCATATATCCTGGTTGGGATTTGGATTTGGGAAGGCTCAGCTGCAAGTTCTTATCTACAATAAAACATCCGTCATTCAATAGCATTGGGCTTAGAATATACTAATGAGAGCACTTCCGATTGCTGTCGTCCCTCTTTTCTCGCTCGCCAAACAATCGCACGGCTCGCCCTTCTTGCTTGGCTTAGATTTAATCTTGTCTTTCTATCTTTAAATTCCAGGAATGAGAATGAGTGATAACGAAGAATGCTCAACAACACATCGATCAACCTCATTCTGACTGAAAGGTATTTACAGATTTTCATCTCTTTCGATTTGCTTTTTAATTTTCCTTTATTTTTCCGGACTTTAATTTCTATTGAGGCGATTCAATTGATCCTGATTGTCAAATAAAATTATGAAATTCCGTTTCTAATTTCTTAAATTTTGTAAAATTTTGAATTTCAATTAGGGTTTTTGCATTATCAGATTGAATTGGTATTTTTTTTTTTCTTTTCATTTTAGCCTAAGAATACCTAAGAAATATAAACAAGTGTGTGATTTGTTGTCTTATATTTTGAGCTAATTTTCACACTTACCCCCCTAAGCAAATGGGAAGCTGAATTTGGACAAAGATATTGCTCATTGCCCCCATTTCTCTTTCCCACTTAAAGGCTATTATTTAGGAAGAACTTATCTAATAGCCGAGACTTGTGAGGGTGTTACTTTCATAAAAGAAATAATGATTATGTTGAACTACAATAATGTTTGACCGTGTGGATGAGTTATCTAAACTTCAGTTCAGTCCTTGTTACTTGTTAGGTTGAAATTGCAGATTTTTAATTACCTCTAAACTCATCCAAAGTCTTGTGAAAGTGGTTTAAATTGTTCATATGTATGTGGATGGTTCTCTTTAAGGATACACCAATATACTATTTATTCAGGAATATATATCTTATTTTTAATCAAAAGTTTTTTGTTAAGGGTCGCTCTAGCATAGTTTTATTAAAATGAAACAATTGATCTCCAAATAATAAAATAAAATAAAATAATTAATGATAAAAATGTATATAAAAAAATATTGAATATTACATAGATAAATATATGTGTTTTTTATCTGATAGTATTATAGGTTTTTAAACTATTAAATTTAAGAATTAATGTTTTTTCTCTTATTTTCATCTTCATTTTGATAATTTGAACTACAGGTTGTTGTAGTCGAGGTCTCTGGAATCATTTTGTTTTTTGCACCAATTCCTCTTTAGCAATGGCAAGAGGTATTGCGACTAAGTTCTGATGTTGTAACCTTTTCAACATGTGTGTTTGGTCTTTTTCTCTTTGGAATTTTTTCTTTCAACTTAGATTTAAACAATAGAAATCTCATCCAATTATTGTTTGCGCGTATGATTTTGTGGACAAGAATTTCTTACTAGCATATTGCTAGTTGACCAGTGGTGCTTGAATTGACCAATGTTTCCTCTTTTGCTATTTTCTCTGGTTTACTGAAAGATTGAGAATTTAATTCTGTGGAAATGAAAAGAAAAATCTTGAGACAAGGAGACGAGTAGTTCAAATGACATTGGCTTGTTTTGATATGTGATTCTTGGTTTGCATGTGGATTTGTAATTGCGAATTGCGCATTTCACTTTGACACTAGGTGCCTGATTTATGATTACTATCAATAGTGTTGTATCTACAAGAAATTAAAGATTCGTATGTTTGTTTATAAACCCAATATTGTAGTTTCCCATGTGAAAGTACAATATTCTATTTTGTAATGTGAGTAGTATATCATTTTAAAGATGAATTGATTTTAGTAAACTAAGATATATGTATTGAAGGGTTTATGTAATATTGGTTCTAGTGGAAACTATCATTTCAGGATGTATTCACTTGACATATTTGAATTTTGACATTTAGAAGTGGTTGGAGCTGTATGATTTTCTTTTTAGCTTTAATATGGTTGTTTAGTGGTCAGTGACTTTGCTAATTATATATTTATACTGCAATAATTAGGATGTTTACTTAAATTTATGTGCCACTAGTTTCAATAGCTAATATTCAAAATTCAGTCAGTTGAGGACCTAAAGAAGCAGTTTTTTTATTTATTTATTTATTTTTTTTATTGAAGCATTTATTCCCCTAACAATGGTTGCCGTCTAATTGTCAATGTTCGTTTCACTAGTTTGTGTTATTAGATTTTAGATTGTTATGGTACTTATCTTTTGCATTGATGGAGGGGCAGAGTTCATTCTTTAGGTTCCACAATCCATTGCTAAGCGAATTGAGAATCTTCTGAACAAAATTGCTTCTTCTTATGTGGATCATTGGATTTGTCTTTTACCTTGGTTTGGCTGTGTTCAATGTTTTATGAAACAATAATGTTGATTAAGCTAAGCTTTTAGTGTCATAAACTTGGAACCGTGAATTAATTTTGTGAATGAATCAAGTTTACAATTATGATGGGTGGGTAGATTCTTGGTTCTACTTTAATATCAATTTCAAGGATATTAGATTCACCCAAATTTGGAACTAAAACCAATGTGTGCTGTGGAAGGGATTGATTCCAATTGGAGCTTACAGTTACAGGTATTTTGTTCAGAACAGAAATGGCTTCCAATTCCGACCCAATCCAATCCAGTCTGCCTTCTTCATATTGCTTAATTGTTATATTTACAGGTTAGATTCTATCCATTACTATTACTGTGAAGTAATTCTCTTCAATTCAATTTGCCTTTGTATATAAATAAATATTTCTTGTTTGTTTCAGCTATTATTGTATTACAGGCATTTAAAGCTGCCTCAGTTGCGGTGCCCACTTCCAATTGCTATGTCCTCGATAATTCTAGCCGTATTGTGGATTTTGTATCCTTTTTCATTTTTAACCTATTCCTATTGTATTTTCAATTTCAATTTGTGTGTCAATGCAAGTTTTGTTCTCCTCAGCTCTCCTGTAATGTAATGTAAACTAGACCAATTGGACAGGACATTCTTTTGAGTATTCTGCGGTAAACTTCTATCTTCTTTCGAGTTATGTGATTTTGATTCTTGCTTGCTGGATGTTTTCATCAAAAATTTGTCTTACAGACCCCCGACTTGGTTGTTCAATTTTGCAAAGATGTGGAGACTAGATCACAGACGGTATGCAGGTTCTCATCTTCTCATCTTAATCTACTTGTGCTAGAAATTAAACATTTTCATAATCATGCAGGGATATGTGGATTTTGGTCGGTATGATAAGTTGAGTTACTTTGTTGCCGGTTCAGGACAAGTTGACTTTGTTCAAGTGAGCTCTTTTTGTCCTTTAACAATACAATTTCAGATGATTTCTTCCATGCAATCTCAAAACCTGATTGTCTCAATATTTCAATTCTTAGGGGTATTATAATGGTGACCTCGTTAAATGTGAGCAGAGTTATGATTTAATGGGACGAACATCTCAGGTTGGTTGCATTATCCTCCACCTCTCTCCCAGAGGAAAAAAGAAAAGAAAAAAAAAGTTCACACATAAAAGAAGACATAATAGTATAGGAAGTTTTCTACTTGTATGTATATATATATATATTAAAAAGAGATATTAGATATCGTATATTGGACATTGTCTTTGCATTCAAGTTCCATTATTGTTTTTTTTCTTCTCTCAGGTAAATATAATCTGCGGAAGTTGTTCAAATGGGCAATGTAGAGGTTTGTGAGCTCATCCTTTCATACCTGCATGTTTTGCGGAATGATTTGATAATGTTCAGCATATGTGGAAACTCATGGGCTTATTCAATAATTTAAATATTTTATGTTGTAGCCTAAATACGGAAGTACCTTCGAGCTGTGTCTACTTAGTGACTTCATAATAATCGTATAACACAATTCTGGTTTATTGTTTTATTTTCCATTTTCAGGTGGTGCATGCATCTGCAATGTCACTTATGAGTCGACTTGCAGGTCCTTAACACAACACTTTAGATTTCATTTCTTGTTGCATCTATTTAAATTTTAATATAATTTAGAGTTAATCATTGGTTGCTTAGTGGTCCTAATTCCTGATCCCCTATTGTTATTGACTAATTTTGTTGTTATTTCTAACCATCTCAGAGTGTTAGTTGAACTCACCATTCCTTGTGAGAAACCAGGTCCCCGGGTATTTAGGGGCTTCACTGTTGGTTTCAATCCTCGAACATGGGAAATCGTAAGGCTTTATTTCATCTGCACTTATGTATATTACATTTGTATACATGCATGTGAATATTTAATGAAAAGCTTTGCAGGTCTACAATGGCATGACTCAGTTGGGCTTTGAAAAGCCTCAACATGATTTCAGGTATGAGTTGATCTGCTCAGGTTTTTATTATTATTATTATTATTTATTTTTTTATGACAGCTAATGCTCATTTGAAAATGATCAAACATTTTAGCTTTTAAGGATTAATAAATCTATCAACTTGATTTTTTTAAAATTTGATTGGTTTTGTTAAGCTCTTCATTGTTGGTCTTCTATGGGGCTCGTCTGTTGGAAGAAATAGAGAGAGCTTAACGGATGATCTTTTATATAATTATGGTTAACTAAAGAGTACTTCAACAAATTTTTGAAAACAGGGAGTTCTTTCTGGGACAAGTACAAACTAGAGGGTACGAATATGTATTATCCTTAAATATATAGATTGTGTTATGAAATCTTGTTTAGCTCTAAATCTTACTTCTGGTCATGTCTGTTATTAGTGTTGACTGTTGAGATCAAAGTCCAATAATGCTCTCGATTGGTCTCTTTCTAAGCAGACAGGTTTGTTTTAATAATAATCACATGTTAAGGAAGAACTTGGCCAGCCATATGACCATGAGCCTATAATTTCAGATGCATTAAGCAAAATATTGTGGAATGCATCTCAAGCAAACACAAGCTAATCAGTATCCTTGTTTGTTTATAAAGCATCTTTAATTTCGTTGTCCTGTTCTAGCAAAATAAATAAATACAATTAAGGAAAAAAAGAGAGGAAATTAAACATGTTCACCTTTTTTTTTTTTTTCTTTCTTTTTTTTTTTAAACAAAAAACTACGATCTTTTTTTAGTATGATACTAACTTTTCCGTTCAAAAAAAAAAAAAAAGAGTATTATGCTTACTTTTAACTAACTAATTATTTACATTAAAAATTTAGGAATCAAAGATAAGTTATGTAAGTCATCAAGACTGTTTGGTATGGTGGAAAATTGAGAGAAAGGCAGCAGTGGCTGAAAAGAAAAACGAAAATTTATTGAGTTTGGTAGAAAGAAAGTTGGGATAAAAAAAAATGGAATCTATAAGACCCAAAAAAAAAATTTAGAATCATCTTCCTAGGAAATTAATCAGGGAAAAAAATCTATTATCAGCAAAATACAAATCTCATCGAGCCAATTAAAGGGAAGGCTCATCAAGGACTCCTCTATCATTGAATAAAAGTAAGACTCTTAAACCTTTATATTAATAAAATAAAAATATAGAGGGAAGTAAACCTAACTCATATTTTATTTTTCAGTATTTTACGCGTTTTTCTTCAATTTTTATGTCAAATTCATGGATTTTTTTTAGTTGTTATAAATTTTTATATTTGTATACTGTTTAGAACAATCAAAACAAAGAACACAATATTATCTTTAAATTTTTATCCACTATACATTTATTCTTCTTATACGTTTTTACTTTTTCCATTGCAAACTTGATTAGTACTACCAGTACTAATTATGACCTATTATTCCCATTAGTAGTATCATCAAATTCTTTATTTGGGTTTTGCTCAATTTTAAATTTTTGTCTCGATTTAATCAATTTTGGAGCATTCAACTGATTATTCCCATTAGCAATTCCATCAGAGTCATCAACTGATGGACCATTATTCACTCTTCGGTTAAAATAGAATTCTGGAAATTTTAAATATATACCCCTGAATCCAGAAGTCTGAGTTTCTTGACCCCAAATCCATGTTTTCGGGAATCCTAATTCCTTAGTCGGAAACTCGTATTTCTGGACTCCAAAATCTGTATTCTGGGAATCTAGACCTTGTAGCCAGAAGCTCGAGTTTCCAAACCCCAAACTCTGCGTTCTGAGAACCTAAACCCTGAATTTAGAATCTTGTGTTTTTGGACCCCTAAACTCTTGTTTCGGGAACTCGTACCTCTGACTTAGGTTTCCAAACCCCAAAACTTACATTCTAGAGATTTGTACCCCTGAATCTGAAGACCTGTGTTTCCGAACTCCAAAACGCCATTTTGTAGGGAGTTTTTCTCCTCTTCCTAAAAGGTCAAAAGTATGAAACAACTCACATCCTACTTCACATACTCTCACCCATGCCTCTCACCTCCATTGAATAAGCCAATTCGCTTTCCCCTAAAAGCTTCCTCTTCTCCTAAAATATGCCCACTCAAACTCTCTCCTCTCTTCCCATTTACATTATTATTATTATTATTATTATCTTCCCCATAAAAAAAAAGCTCTCTTCTCAAATTGACCCACCTTTCACAGCCCACAAAAGAACCCACTACACACAATACCTAAGAGCATCTTTTTTTTCTCTTCATCAACTTCTGCAATTAGTATTTTTTTTCAGAAAGGTTAAAAATTATGTTTCTTGTTTGTCGTTTTCCTTTTTCCTTTTTCTTTCTTTCTTTCTTTTTTTTTTTTTTTAATCAAGAAAATTGTTATTAGTGAGCATGTTCTCTATAAAATTATCTCAACTCTGTTTTCGCGATTCAAAGAAAAATTCTGTTCATTTCAAAACTATATTTTCATCAAACAACTTTGATTATATTTTTTTTAGAAAAAAAATTAAATATATTTTAAAGTTTGTCCAAATTTTAAAATTTTTAAAAATTAAATAAAAAAATATTTGAAGGGATTTCTAAATACCTTAAAATAATATATTTAGCGAGACAACAATACTCATGGTAGTCATTAGTTGAAGTAATTTATTTACATTTGAATTGTTTCATATTAATTTATAAGGTTTAATACATTTGTGTTCTTATTTCAATTTCATATTTCTATCTACATTCCTACATGATTTTTTTTAATTTACGTAATTTTTTATATTTTAGTTATTTTGAACCGTTTTATCTTGATTTGTAATGTTTAATACATTTGTGTTCGTATTTCAATTTCATATTTCTATTAACATTCCTACATGA
>WUAT03174028.1:0-11933 GCA_010015005.3 Ulmus americana | reverse complement strand
ATGGTGAAACAAAATATCTCTGATTTCCCACTCGAATAAATTCTTCTTTTTGGTTTCCAAAGAAATGTTGTTATGCTTCCTTGAACACGGTGCAAGAATTAAGAATCCTCAATATACAAATCTTGAACAAACAGCCACTTAGAGTTACTAGAGAGAATCTGTCAGCCCATAAAGATGGCTTATGCCTCCAACATTGTAGGTTGGCTCTCAATCAATCGGCCATGCAGAAACATCCATGGCCAGCCAGTTTTCATCTGATAAATTCTACCATTTACTGTACTCTAACCCCAAAGCAATTAATCCCATTATTTTTCTGCCATTTAAATTACAATATCATCATACGTTCCTACTTTCCAAACCATACTGATACGTCTCTAATATCCCCTCTTTATTTAATAAACTAGTTTTAAGTAGTGCTTCGGGCATGTGCCCATTTTGTCATTATTATGAGTAAGAACAAAATATATGCTTTTTTAATTCTAGGCATAAGTTAGTTTTTAGTCGAGATTGTTAGTTTCACAGTAAGTACTTTTTATAATTATTTTTTTGTTGATATTTTTTATAATTATTTTAAACCCCAAAAATATATCAAACAAGATTATTGGCTCTGTTCCTTTCGTATTTCTACCATATCCTACTTTGATTATTTAAATACTGTTTTGGGCCACATGTTGTTTTTTTTCCTTATTTTCTTATTTTCCCTACTTTCCTTATTTCCCCTATTTGAATCATGATTTATATCATGAAAAGAATACATGTTCAGAATCATGATTCAAATCATGAAAATAATATTATTTTAGTTTATTTTCCCTGCTTTATTGTTTGAATCATGATTCAGATTATGAAAATAACATTATTATATAATATTGTTGAAATACCGTGTTTGAATCACCAAAATAAAAATCTTATTAAAATCACCAAAATACTATTTAAATCACAAAAATAATATACCCATTATTTTTTAAGTCTAAATTCATGTTACGAAAAATAACTACAGTCAAATAAAGTAAAAAGAAAAAAATTTCAAATAAAAAATAATTTGTTCATTATAAAAATATCTCTGAAGGTAAGCAATTCTAACACTACTGTCACCCTGCCGAATTACCATCTCGAACGATATTAACTTAAACATTGAAGGTTAATCGGAGAGACAGTTCTTGACTTCTGACATTTCTTCTATTTTGTGAGTAGCTTTTCTTAGGTCAACATGAATATTTCGAATGCATTTGGCTTGACTATTGTTCCTTTTTTTTTTTTAAACATTAACATGTGTTGTTATTATGTTTTTGACATGAAAATATATGTTATATTTCTATTGTACAAATATATAATAAAAAACTAAAAATTATCTACTTTAAAAAAAAGTAATAAAGGAAGGAAAAACAAAACAAATATGATGAAAAAAAAAAGTACACATTTAAAAAAAAAAATCTAAAAAAAAAAACACATTAAAAAAAAAAAAAACAAATCGTTTTGTACGAAGTAAACCAACTAAAAATTTATACAGTTACATGGGATTCCTCTATATAATATAAGTAGTAGATTATTTTAATTTTAATTTAAAAAAGAATAATTATAAATTATTTATTTATTGAATCACAATGCCATTTAACTAATTTTGAAAGTTTTTGGTTTATGGCCATAAATTTTTTTTTTTTTTTTTTTACTTGAGTCATTTAAAATGCCTTTCCGGGTTAAGCATAATTTGTTAAAAAAAACTCACTTAGACCATAGAATTTTTTTTTTCCTACAAATAATATATATTTGGTGAATAACATCAATATATGTTTTGCTCATGGTGCACATCAACCCAATTAAATTGTACAAATTATTAGCTTTTAAAACTCGATTAAATGAAAATCAACAAAGCATCCATTCAAAAATCAAAGAAAAAGCAGCAAAAGTACCCAATAATCTCACGCCACCTAATCACCAAATAACCTTTTTAAAAGCCTAGCCAGTTGCATCCGTGCCAACCTCACCCCAAGAAACGAACCATTCAAACCCCGCCAGGTCATCCAAAATTCTCCTACGACCCACGCACATCGAGGCTTACCGTAGACTCGACCACAGGCTAACAAATATGTCTCTCCCAAGCAGCCTGATATTCTGAAGAGCTCCCAAGCCCCTTTCCCTTTCCCTTTCAATCCCTTCGTTCACTGTGCTTATTATTTGCTTGGACGCTTATCCAATTTGGGACGAAATTAATAATTTAATAATTATTTTCACTAATTAATTTCCTTAAATATTATTAATTATTTTTAATTGAAGCAATAATTTTTAAGTTTCACTTAAATTAAACATCACATTTATTAATCTTTCCTTCTTCTCTCCATTTCTCTGTTGTCGTTTTAACGGTCCGACCACATTTTTCGTTCCGCTTTTGGGTCGAATATCCAGAAGATCCGATTACAGATTTCGGGTTCGGATTCTAGGGTTTGGTTGTGGGAAAGAAGAGGTTTCCGGTAATGGCTCAGGCGACGGGGAGAGGTAGAGTGGTTGGGGATTACTTGGTGGGGCGGCAAATCGGGTCGGGTTCGTTCTCTGTGGTTTGGCACGCGAGGCACCGGGTCCATGGAACCGAGGTGGCCATCAAGGAGATCGGGATGGGTCGATTGAACAAGAAGTTGCAGGAAAGTTTAATGTCGGAGATCTTCATCTTGAAGAGGGTTAATCATCCTAATATTATTCGTTTGCACGATATTATTGAGGTTTGTGATTGAAATTTGATTTTGTTTCTTCTGTTTTGTTGCTTGGAAAATTCGTGTAAGAGGATAATTGGATTATTATTGTTATTGGTTTTTTATTTTTTGGGAAAATTTGAACTTGTTTGGCATGATAAATGGAAGAGAGAGGAAGATAAATAGTTGAAGCTTTTGCTGTTGATGTTTTGACAATTGAATAGATATTGAATATTCATACAGAGGAAAGTTCTACTTTTCATTTTCTGGAGCTTGTTGAAGCTCTATTTTATTTATCTTTATCTTTATTTATTTATTTTTGGTTTCTTTATAGTAATTATACTTTGAGATTGTGTTTGCATTATTTTAGGAAAATAAATAAAATTTTCTAGGTTATACTTGATTGCACTTTATATTGTGGATTTTAAAGAGGAAAAGCTAATAGCTCGTTATCTTGTTTGGTTGAAGACTAATGCAAGAGGGTAGGGAGAAAGGTAAAAATTAGTTTAATTGAGGTTCTTAAGTTTCTAGGAGTGCCGGGAAACTAGCTTTCATGGAGTAACTCCGATAACTCTATGGAAATGCAATGAACATTGCTACCTCAGATACAAAGAATGCTACATTTCAATTCAAATTATATATTTAGAACAAAGATATATGATTACTATTACAATTTTTGATTGATTATGCATGCTACTCATATGTGCATTAAAGTTTGATCTTATGATAAGACATCATTTAATCCTACTTGTTGCGTTGTGCATTATAACTTTTTGGGGTTGGCTGCATCTCGCTGTTTAGACTTCTCTTGTAGATTGAAGAGTCATTACTTGTGAGATTATGTTTAGTTATGGTATTTGCATATAGTTTTTTTTTTTTTTTTAAAAGTCTTTAACTTTTGATGTAATAAATACTACTTGGGATTCTAGAAGTTTTGTTCATTTCTATGGGGAGTGGGGTGTTTGGTGCAATTGTTTAAAAAGCTTCATCTTGTTTTCATTTTATCTAGGCTCCTGGAAAAATACATCTTGTCTTGGAGTATTGCAAAGGTGGCGACCTTTCAATGTATATTCAACGCCATGGAAGACTCCCTGAAGCAAAAGCAAAGCACTTCATGCTGCAGCTAGGTTTGTCCCGAATTGCTCTATTCATTTCTTCACTTCTATTTAATATAACTTCATTTCCAATGATTCATGTATCTACCAACATTTGCTCATTGTGATATTTACAGCGGCCGGTCTCCAAATTCTTCGGGACAATAACCTTATACATCGGGATCTAAAGCCACAGGTTTGATAAACTCCCTATGCGCTACTTATATCCCAAACCAAATTGAAGGATTGTGAGTAGGTTATGATTAGTTTAAGTACATTGTTCCACAAGATTCTAGGCAAATAAATTCCCTTGTCTACAAGAGCAAACTTCATGATAAATGTATGTAATAGAGCAATATTATTGGAGACAACATCAGAGGTTATTGTTTACTATTGTTATTGTTGACATTGTGGAAAGGTTTTAAGTTATTTTCCATTTTTAATGCGCTCCTATATTTTGTGGAACAGAATCTTTTGCTTTCAACTGGTGATGACAAGTCAGTTCTGAAGATTGCAGATTTTGGATTCGCAAGGTAGAATTGACATGACGTTTGATCCTTCTAATGTTTTGGATATTTTTCTTTTTAAAGAATTTAAGGAATGCTCATATAATGTCATTACTAGTTTTGAAAAGGAAATGGATCAAATCTTGCTTATGAAATTCTCTCACTGCCAAACGTGATTATAAAATGTGGAATAGTATTTTGATGGCTTTTATCTCAACAACCTGAAAAAGGAAGTTCATCTTTCAACTATCACTGAATTGTAGATTTTGATGTCATAACTCAGTGTTTTCCGAGCATATACCAGTGTCATGGAATTTTCCCTGAATTCCCAATTTTTAAGTGCATTCATTTTCCATCTAGCTAAACTTACATGTGACATTAGTGTGTTTTTTTATTTGGAATATTTTTATATGCATTTTCATTTTCCAGTCTTTCTTTTAAATTCCTAATTTCATTTCAGGACCTTTTTGTACTGCTGACTGTGCTAACATGAAGATGGTTTTCATTGGATCCTTATACAGTTATACGTCAACTTTTATGCCTTACAATATTTTACGTTCCTAAGTTACGTTCACGACTTACTCCCAAGTCCTAACTATGCTAATTGAAGATGGTTTTCATCACTCTTCGACATATGTCTTAAGCATTTTGTTTTCTATTGGTAGATCTTTGCAACCTCGAGGTCTTGCGGAAACCTTATGTGGTTCTCCACTTTACATGGCTCCAGAGATAATGCAACTTCAGAAGTATGATGCAAAGGTGATAAAATCTCTTTTCTTGTCTTTGGCTCTAAGAATAGGTTTTATATATTGTTTTCTCAATAACCTTGGAATTGAATACGCAGGCAGATCTTTGGAGTGTTGGTGCGATTCTATTTCAGCTTGTAGTAGGAAAAACACCTTTTACTGGAAGCAACCAGATACAGGTTGAATTATGCATTACTGTTATTCCCCTTGTTTGCACCCTTTGTATTTCCTTCCTTTTGTAAAATCTAGAATGGTATAATATGGTGCTAAGAAACTTCACATTCCAAGCTTTTAAGTTTAATAGTGATGGAGTTCTTTGTCAAAAAAATTTAAAAAATAAATTAAAATAAAAATGAAGAAATTCTATTAAAAAAAAAAAGAGGAAGAAGTTTCCAACCTGAGTTGGATTGATATCTTTGCATGTGTTTATATTTTGTGACACTCAATCTTGAGTTTTGTTTCTCATCTGTTGTGCAGTTGCTCCAGAACATAATGAAATCGACTGAATTGCCTTTCCCTCTGAATAGTAATGATATAAGTTCTGAGTGCAAGGATTTGTGCCAGAAATTGTTGCGCCGTAATCCAGGTATGCCACACAATTTAAGTCATAATAACATGGATGATCATTGAATAGAATCTCTCTTCTTCTTCTTTCTTTTTTTTTTGCATTCTTTTTATGTGTCCTGTTCATAGTTATGTGGAAAAGTAAAAAGGCTATAACCATTGGCTCATTTAATGTTCAAGAGTACTTTGGCATTGACAAGTTGGAGATGATTGAGTTGGTAGTTTGGCATTCACAAGTTGGACCCAATTTGTCTAGGAAACTTCTTTCGATTCTTATCACACAAATCAAAGAGTTGTTTTTGTTTTTGCCCCTTATAAATAGGGATAGGAATGACCCAACAGCTGGAGTTTTGTTCAACTCCCTGTGGATTCCCCTGGCGTGTATAAATTCTTTATATAAACTCTTTTTGCTTACTTCTGATTCTTTTGTACCCACGCATGACATTTATAAATTCTGTGGAATCCCTTTTTTCGTAGTTCTGATTCTTTTGTACTTACAGTGGAGCGCTTGACATTTGAAGAGTTCTTCAACCACCAGTTTCTCTATCAAAAGGAACCAGAGGACATGCTGAGGTGAACAAGGGAGTGATCTTTGGTTTCCATGGATTTATTTTGCAATGTATAAGTTTTTTTAGATGAGGAAATCCTTTGTGACTTGCAGGAATAGGCAGTCAATGAGAGCAGAAGGATTTCCTATGTCTCAATGCAATCCAGTGAAGAAAACAGATGAAAATTCTCCAGAGGATTGCTTGCCTTTCTTCTTAGATGATGATTCCAGTGGTCCCGAGGGGAGCCCATCCTATTTAAGGAGGAGGTCTGCCATGAAGTCTACTTATGGATTCTCTCTTAATACAAAGGCTGATAAACGGGAAGCATCATCATCTACCGCATCTAATAACATGGATCATATGTTCAAGTATAGTGCCACTGCCAGAGATAAAGAAAATAATAGTTTTAAGTTGGACAGCTATAGATCATTAGATAGAACTTTAAATGATCCTCCAAAACTAGTGGAGCAAAAGCCAGTGAATGCTCGATCAAGAGGTACCAAGAAACCCTACATTTATTTTCTCATTTCATTCTTTGCTTTACTATGTCTAGAAATATTAGGCCAACCGTAACTTTTTTTTTTTTTGGGCTAACATTTGTAGTCATGGATTCGCTAGAGTTGATTGATCAAGATTATGTTCTTGTCTCCGGACCTCCTACTGATGCATCATCTTCCTCAGCTAGTGCTTCCAAGACAATCCTTAACAAATCAGATAGTCCTGCCAAAGAATCTCTAGCCACTGTACCAAGTGCTCCATTACCGATCATGGGTGCAGCTAATAGTAAAATGTGTCACATAGGAAGCCTTGAAAGTCACAGCTCTGGTCCGGGGACTTCACAAGGATCAATGGATATTGGAGATGCTTTGGAGCAGCCATCAACTCACTGTCTGACAAGACTTAAGTCTTTGCAGAAGTGTGCATTGACTATTACAGACTTAGTGAATGAAAGGGTAAGCCATAACTTCATCATTACTGTGTGCTCTTTGCTATGTGCATCAAAGTAAAGCTTATTCAAGCAGACTTAAGTATTTTTTGAACTTGAACGAGCAAGCTCTAACAGTCTGCTTTTGCTTGTTTAACTTTAAGAACCTAGATTACTTGAAATTTGGAGTGCAAGCTTTAATTTGACTCACTTACAAGAATGCATAACTTTCTTTGTATGTTGTAGATAAATTTATATGCATATTTGTATGTATTCTCATGAATTCATTAGCTGTACATACCTAAGCTTAGGCACAAAAGTGGTAAACATGATCATACCTGTTCCTCAAGCATGGCTTGATCTTAAAATAGATGAGCTTAAGCTGGTAATACAACAATAACTGAACCTGAACTGTTTCTGAGCACCTTGGTTTGTTGATGTTGTGACCCTCTGGTTCAATTGAACCACTCTGTACAGTCCGCTCTAACTCTATGATATTCAATATGCTGGATGGAGAGGCGTGAACAGAAATATTGTATTTGTTTTCATATGTAATATTCAATATACTTCTGCTGGATGGAGGGACGAGAACAATAAAGATGTGATGAGCTTTGCTAATGGTTGGATTAATTCTTGTGCAAAAACTATGTTGCAATGATTTTAGATGAGTAAATTATTTATTAGCAATTTTTTTTATTATTGGGACCCAGTAAACTTTGTCTTTTTCAACCGAAAAGTAATTCCATAGATATAGTATTTCCTTTTATTCTAATTAATACTTGCACAGTGGAATTTTGTGTGGGTTTCTTGCTTGTGCCCACATGCTGCTACTGCTTAAACTCTCCTGGCGTGTTTTCAAATTCTATGGGCGTAATGCTTACTTTGTCTGTTAAAGTATTCATTAGAATAACTATTTAACAGATTGTGGCAGGTAAGCAACTTGAAGCATTTTCAATTCAGCTTGTAATTCTCGCAATTTGGAAGCAAGCACTGCATATATGTCATACACAGGCTGCCTCAGCCATGGAAGGTAGTCCATGCCATGATTCAGCAAGATTTAGGAGAAGCATCAGCAAGAGGGATAGTGGTTCTGATATAGAGGAATGCCTTGATGTTGTCAACACTCAAGGGCCCGAGGACATTTCCTCTCAGATTGAGAGGGAATTTCTCAGAGAAGTTGAGCATGCTGAAGAACTTGCCAGGATTGTTGAGCCTGGTATGGATTTAATTTATTGTTTGTTTTTCCTGTAAAAAGCAAATGTTTAGTTTCTAATTTTATGATACAGAGAAGTTCTTATTATGGTCGATATATTGACATGCCTAAAACACATGCATGCATAGATGTTATTACAATGAAGCAACATATTTTTTTATTCAACATTTTTATTTTTTTATTTTACTTTTGATAAATTCAATATTGTTAACATACTAGGTGAGATGTATATCTCTTTTTATTTTTACAGTTGCATTAAGATTCTCTGTTTGGTTGTCTCTTTAGGAAATACAGAGATGCCAGATGCAATGGAGACAATATTCCAATCTGCACTTGCTTTCGGGAGATATGGGGGTGTGAGTATTTCCTTCTCTTTTTTCTCTCATCCAAGACTATACATATGTA
Organism: Ulmus americana; assembly: GCA_010015005.3. Taxonomy (NCBI): domain Eukaryota; kingdom Viridiplantae; phylum Streptophyta; class Magnoliopsida; order Rosales; family Ulmaceae; genus Ulmus; species Ulmus americana. Next base: position 3,251 of record WUAT03174028.1, on the reverse strand, counting down.
CGTAGGTATTGCTTGGTGTATGTATGAATTGCTTGGTTCATGCATGATAAACCCGAATGAGTTGGTTTCGTAGTATTTTGGTTTTGCATTGTATGTGTTTTTCATTGAAAATATATCTTTATGAAGATCTGATGTCATTCTTCTAAGAAGTATAGACTGCCGATATAGATGAGTCTGATTCTTGTGTGAACTTGGATATTATATCCGGGTGAATGTCTGAGTATCGTATTGTAAATGTTCTAAATACTTTTTCTTCTTCTTTTATTGTGTTCAATCTATAATATGCTTTGATTGCAATTTGCAAATTTTTATAACATTCAAATATGACCTTGGATTGCAAAGCTAAGAGATAATTGTGTGAAGAATGCATCGTTCACCTCGCATAGTAGGGGATAAATATATCTAAGTTCCCCGAACTATTCCCGATTGCCAATGTGGGTCCTAACATTTCAATTTGTTCTATTTATTGTTCAGACCTTTATTTTTGTCAAACTCTTACACAATTTGGTTCGGGTAATAAGTTGGTGGATAGTTAGTACAACTTGAAAGTTTAGGTACTTTGATGAGCCTATTTCAAATTTAGGGACTAAATTGGGAATTAGGTACAAGTTGATGAACTATGTACATTCATGCCTGCATTTTAGTGATGATATTCTTTCAAGTCAGTTTCAAACATTCTTTTAGTTTTGTGATGATAATGTCTCAATTTGTACTCGATTTTTTGGCAGGTTGATGAGCTTGTGGGTAACACGAAAAGAGCAGAAGCATATTATTCGAAAGCTGTCCAGTTATTAGTCTTTCTTTTGGTGGAAGCACCGTCCCTCATTCTCAATCCTCCATTCTCTATAACAAGTTCAGACCGGTATAGGCTGCGAAAGTACATTGATATCCTTAATAACAGGCAAGGTTATTCGCGGTCTCAGCAGATGGCTATGTTGAAATGCGAAGATCAACAATTGGCCCCTTAACATTTCAAGATTTAGGTTGGTTTCTTGACTTGCACCTGTTTTATTGTGTATTGTAATTCATTTGTACAGCTATTCTTTTGAGTGATTGGGGAAAATGGGAAGTTTATTTGCAAAACTTGTATTTATTATGATGTAAAATGTTCTATGATTCTAGGAAAGAAAAATGTGCTTCGGTTCTCATCTTCGTGTGTCATCTTCGGTGTTCAAATAGGTTTTGATGGTGAAGGTTGTTGTTAAGCTGATAGTTGATGGGTTTGAATGTCCTTGGTAGGATGTTTTTATGTAACGTTGCTAAATCTTAGTAGTTAAATTAGAACTCCTCCTTACGTTGCTAGTTTTATCTTTTAAGGTGAAATGGTTTGGGTAATCATGGAAGATGATTTACTGGGGGATATGTCAATTTTCTTTATAGGTTGGAGGACCTGCAGGGATTTTCGATTAGTCCGTGCCTCGATTTATTTATTTTTTTGAAAGGGGAAAGGCCAAAGGCCATCCATATTCCTCAATATCACTTGGGCTAAATCCTATACAAAAACAAATGCGGATCGTATTGTTAAAAACTAGATGAATTACCCTTTTTTTCTTCAGAAAAACAAAGAATTATATTAATTAAATTATTTTTAGTGCTGTAAGATTAGTTACTAATGATACTTGTTTTGGGGATTCCCTCCTCTACCAAAAATAAAAAATAAAATTATGATAATAACTCCAAGTTGATGCTTGAAGGTAGTGGTGTCAGATGGTCCCGACTAATGGACGAGGAAATTACATCCTATACCCTTTTTCCTAATCCATTCCATCTGCACATCTGTTTTAAAATTATTCTATCTATACCTCTATTTTGTGTAAAATATATTTTTTTTACCCCTATATGTTCAGATTATTTATCTCAATTTCTTTATAATTTGTCATTTTGTAAAGGGCTAAAATAGGTAAAAAAAAAAGTTGAATATTTGTAATGGATTTAAAACATGGGTATAAATGTTTGAATGCCTCAATTTAGGGCCATTCCTTTAGTTCCCCCATTTGGACATAGCCTAGCCAGCCCATTGTGTGAAAATAGAAGCCCAGCTTGGTCCATGACTAGGCCAGGTCGGTCTAGCCCATTGCGTGAAAATAGAAGCCTAGCTTGGCTCATGATGAGTTAGGCTTCAAATATGTCTGGACTTACTAACGGACTTTCGAGTTAACTTGTCAAGACTTACTAATGACCCTTCGAGTCAACTTAATAGGCTTTTAGTGATAAATTTCAAAATAAAAAAAATAAAAAAAGAAATTTTTATATATAATTAACTTAAATGGAAGTTGTTTGAAAGGGGTTTACAAAAAAATATCATACAAAAGTTATCTTTATCAATTCAAAATTCAAAATTACTAGTTACGAAAATAATACAATATCAAAGTTTATAATTCAAGAATTAAATTTTAATCAATTCTAAACACATGGTATGAAAAGAAAAATATTTTAAAAGAAATTGTGAAGCATGAGTCATGAAGAGAGAAAAAGTAACAATAAGAAAGAAGAAAAACTAAAAGCGTGCAACTATGAAGATAATTATTGTTTGTGTGTTAAGAATTTATTTATTTATTTATTTTTTAAAACGGGCTTTAGCCTAACTGGGCCCATCGACTTAAATCTCAAGTCTAGCTCGGCCCATAAAACTTAATGGGTTTAGCTTGGCCTACTGCAGTGATGAATCGAGCCGGGCTCCTTATTAACAAGTTGAACTCGGGCTGCCTACTAAGCTAAGCCCGTTTTGACACCACTACTTGAAGGATTATTCCCTCATCTTCTCAAAATACTATATTGATTGAGATAAAAATAAAATAAAATAAAAGAGTCTAAATTTTCCTCAAAATTAAAATAAAAAATAAAAATTGATGAATATTATAATTAATTCTAGGTCTAGCTTCTGACATGTTTGTTTGTCAACTTATTGTGCTTTCATGGTGAAAAAAAAAACGGTGAACAAAAACACTTTTGGATGTTATCAATATTAAAATATTGGTATTTTTCACTATATATATATTTTTGTCAATATTTTCGTATTTTAAAGGCACTTATAGCATAAAATATATTTTTTTTCACAAAATATCATCGATATATCTGTTAAATATCGATATCAGTGAAGCTTAATTATTATTTTATATAATATCATGAAATTTTTTGTGATATATTGCAGATATTTATTTTCGAAAATATTGAAAAACTATTTAAAAAAAATTAATGAATTAATTTTTTGTATTTTTTTTTAACTTTCGTTAAATTTTAAAATAATATAT
>WUAT03173917.1:0-11934 GCA_010015005.3 Ulmus americana | reverse complement strand
ATATATCCGTAAAATCGGACTTGCAATATTTCCGTTATTTACGATATTTTAATTCTTGGTTGAAACTAATATCTCATAAACTACGTATTGATGAATTGAAATTGATATTTATAAATTGCACCTTAATAAGCTAAAATTAATGTCTCATAAACTATAAATTGATGAGTTGAAACCGCTATATGAAAAAATAAATACATATTGATGAATTAAAATCGCTGTCTCAATAAAGAAATAGCCTCTCACTCTAAATCATCCAAAACCCTTCTCTTGACACGTAAAGTTTAAGATGCAACCGAAGTAAAACAAAAGTAAATTCAACATAATTAGGTAAAACCCAAAATAATAATAATAATGATAATAGATAAATAAATAAATAAATAATATCCCACAAAACGACATCATCCTTTTCATTTCCTTATAATATTTAACTGAGATATGGATCTGTCCAGTGTCCAAAATTCACAAGCCATTTTTAGAGGTGTATTAATAGAAGCTATTAGCAGAATGGTTATTGTTGTGAATTTGTATTGGAAAAGGGTAGCTCTCTTTTTTCCGTCTTTCTAGCCCTGCAAAAGCCACTCTCTCTTTTTTTTTTTTTCTCCTTATTTCAGGGGACTCTCCTTCTCTCCCGTCAGATCTCTAGTATAAATAGCTCAAGGAACCCTCCCTCCAAAAAAGATAGAGAAAAAAAAAAAAAAAAAAAAAAAAACCCTTTTTGCTTATTGGGTTTTATTTTAGTCCTATTTTTGAGACAACTAAATTCTGCAAGTTCACATTTTACCAGAACACTAGCGTGTGTGTTGACGTACAATTAAGGCCTCTCCAGTCTGCTAGTCTTGAAATTGAGCAACTTTTCTCCTCAGGCGTTTTAATGCTCTTGAAGTAAAGTGAAAAAAGCTAAACAGGAAAAAACCCAACTGGCAATTTCCTCGTTTTCTTCTCTTTAAGGATGAGGAGTTAAAGCAATATTTGTTGCCAATTTAAGGGGATTCCAAGTTCCAACATTTTCACCGTTATAAATTCCACCGAACATTAAGAACGAGGTAAGTTAACCACACTTCTGAATTTGAGTATTTCGATTTTGGGTTCGATTAAGTTCTTATTCTGTTCATCTCTGTTCTTCCTTCAGATCTATTTCGTTTCTAAACAATGTTGCCTCAGAAACAAGCAGAGGAAGCCATAGTTTCGAGCTTCGATCAGACCGAGCAAGACGAGAGAGAGGAAGAAGGGAAAGATGAGTCAATTTTTAGTGTCAAAAGCTTTCTTTGGCATGGTGGCTCTGTTTATGATGCTTGGTTCAGCTGCGCATCAAATCAGGTACTAATGACAAAACCCACCAAAACCCATCTCCAAAAAGAATCAAAATTCTATTTTCAATCTTTATATCTAAATTTTTTTGTTGTTTTGGGTGTTTTTTTTCTTGACCATTTTCGCAGGTAGCCCAGGTGCTCTTGACGCTTCCATACTCTTTCTCCCAACTGGGTATGCTTTCTGGGATAATCTTTCAGATTTTCTATGGCATTCTCGGAAGCTGGACTGCTTATTTAATCAGTATTCTATATGTCGAGTATAGAAGCAGAAAAGAGAAAGAGAATGTCAGCTTCAAGAACCATGTAATCCAGGTTAGTTTTCCCAAAAAACCAATTTTTAATTTACTTTTCTTCAAAACATCACAAGAAAAAATATATATATATAATTTTATTCTCTCTCTCTCTGTTTCCGGGAAATTTTTTGGCAGTGGTTTGAAGTGTTGGATGGTTTACTTGGTCCATACTGGAAAGCTGCTGGATTAGCCTTCAACTGTACTTTCCTCCTCTTTGGATCCGTAATCCAACTCATAGCTTGTGCAAGGTTTTTTCCTTTTCTTTTCTATCCAATTTTGAGCAAAAAAGACAAATGGGTTTTGTTCAATTTTACTAATTTTGTGTTATATATTTTTCTGTTTTAGTAACATATACTATATAAACGACAATTTGGACAAGAGGACATGGACGTACATTTTCGGAGCTTGTTGTGCTACGACAGTGTTTATTCCGTCGTTTCACAATTACAGAATTTGGTCTTTTCTTGGACTTGGAATGACCACTTACACCGCTTGGTATTTGACCATTGCTTCTTTTGTTCACGGGCAGGTAAAGTAATCATAACCAACGGCTCTGATCTCTCACTATCATCATGATTGCTCATCCGCCGTTTATTTAGATTATTTTATTTTTTATTTTTTGCTTTTACAGGTTGAGGGGGTCACACATTCGGGCCCTAAAAAAATGGTTTTGTATTTCACAGGCGCCACCAACATTCTTTACACTTTCGGCGGACACGCCGTCACTGTGTGAGTTTTCATATTTACTACTATTATTTTAATGAATAATAATAATATATTTATTTTTTGGGGATTTGTTTTGTTTGTTTATTTGTTATGCAGCTTTTGTTTATCATTAATGGTTTCTTTTTTTGAAAGAAGACAAATCATTAAATGCCTTGACTATTTCCCAAAAGCCTGTTTGGTGTCCCAACTGGTTTTGAGTTTTTCTAACTGGATTTTACAAACTTTGCCATGTTTTTACCATTTGTTTTGTTAATAATGGACTAGGGAATGGTGCTAGAGGTCATTTTCTATTTTTTTTTTTAGTAACAAATAGAAGTTACTTCTTAGTCTATGGCTTTGTTTGGAATGGGTTTTTAGAAGTAACTTTTGACTTTTTTGGATACATAAATTATATTTCAATGAGTTTTAATTTTTAATTTTTATTTATTTATTTATAGTAAATTAGATGTTTTCAGAATTTGAGCTCAGATTTTCTTTCTTTGTTTACCTTTCTTACATAGCTGGATTAACACTAATTGACACACAATTTTAATAAGACATTAAAACTGATATATTTTACTATATTTATTTTTTATCATTAAAATTAAATAAATTATTTTATCTTATAATTACTTTTTTTAAAATAAAAATCTTATCTTATTTTATAATTACTTAAAAAACTTATCCAACACTATCAATATGCAAAAAATATGTTCTTATTACCTAAACAATAGAATTGCTTACCAAAAAAAGAATTAGTAAAACAGTCCCTATCATTAAAGGCTAAGATACACATGCCAGCTTGATAGGATGCCAAAAAAAGGTGTGCATAGTTTTATATGAATTCATGTATTTTCTAGTAAAAGTGGGGGACTATACACATACTTTTCCCCCTCTCAAAAAGAGAAAAAAATAAATAAAAAAATAAGAAAGTGAATGTTTTTAGTTCCTTTTTATCAATTTATCTAATAATTGGAATTTGCATAGTGATGGGTCTCTATCTTATTCTTGAAAGGACTTTTATGGGAACCCAATAGGATGAAATTGGAAAATGCTTCAAGATTACTTAAGGCATGTCCAATTCAGTCATGTCCTTATCATCCATACACTAAATTAAGTGCTTGGCGATTAGCTATTCATGTTTTGACGCTTTGCAAAATCTTTTTAGGCTGCTATAGCATCAAACTTCAAAACCATATGAAGTTTGGTATTCTTCCACTATGAGTTCGTGTTAGTGGGTCCTTAATGATAGTCTTAAAAAAAAGTGACATATTGTTATAATATTAAAATTAACTATTATTTTGTCAATTTTAGAAGACACTATTAAAAGAATTCAAGAGGAATTAAAAAAAAAAAAATAGTTTTAGGACTAAAATGCTCTTGGTTGAGAAAAAAAGAAAAATGAGGAAGGGGCAAAATGTTTTTATACGGGAAAAAACCTTAAAAAAAATTGGAGAGTGAGGAGATTAATTAAAACCTTGATAATGGGCCTATTTTTTTTATTTTTATTTTTTATTTTTTTTAAGGATAATTTTAGTTTTTCTTTAACCCTTTTTCCACTATAATTTACATATATTTTAAGAAAATTCTTCTTGGTGTGCCTTTTTTTTTTTTTTAACCCTTTTGTGAAAAATATTCATTTTTAGTTTAGTACTCCAAAATTTTCAGTAAATTAGATAAACCATTGATTTAAAAAACTTATCAAATAGAAAATAATAGATTTTTTTTTAATAGACATATTTACAACCACATATGAATAAAAGACATAATTAAATTACTCAAACACTTTAGTGGTATTTATTAAAAGAAAATCAAAAGGGTATTCTTGAAATAGGTCCATTGATTAGGCCATGGTTTGTTCCCATGCGGTTTTAAAGTTAAAATTCCCAAAACACTTATCTAGCAATATGATTTTCTTTGCAATATAAAAAATTAAAATAAATAGAGACATTTTTATATGTCTACATTTTTGCAGGGAAATTATGCATGCAATGTGGAAGCCTCAGAAATTCAAGTACATATATTTGATTGCCACCCTCTATGTCTTCACTCTAACAATCCCTTCAGCTTCTGCTGTCTATTGGGCCTTTGGTGATCAACTCCTCACACACTCAAATGCCTTCTCCCTTCTTCCTCGCAATGGTTGGCGCGATGCTGGTGTCATTCTCATGCTCATTCACCAGGTCCATTCTTATCAATCTTACATCCTTTTATCTCCATCAATGTATGATATACATGCTGATGTGCATATGGCTGTGAAATTTGGCAGTTCATAACATTTGGATTTGCTTGTACTCCATTGTACTTTGTGTGGGAGAAAGTAATAGGAATGCATGACACAAAGAGCATATGTTTAAGGGCTCTTGCTAGGTTACCTGTGGTGATCCCTATTTGGTTTTTGGCCATAATATTCCCTTTCTTTGGCCCCATAAACTCAGCTGTTGGGGCTCTACTGGTCAGCTTCACCGTCTACATCATCCCGGCTTTAGCCCATATGCTCACTTTCAGGTCCGCTACTGCGCGAAAGGTTAGACCCCTAACTTACAAAATGAGCGTTTTACTCTTGAAGTATCATAATCATCCCAAAATACACAATACTCTTTGATCGTTTAAGTTGCTAAAAACTTCAAATTCGTTTTTTTTTTTTTTTAGTGTCATCAATAATAAATATGGATTGAATCAACATCACTGGCAAGTTTTGTCCCCACTAGTTGTGTAATTGATTGCGTATGAGTTTGGTGGACTTCCTTGTCATGATAATGTGCAGGCTAAAACTTTCACATTTCTACGCCTGCAATAATAACCATAACTCAGAACTGCTAGCTGGGACCCTGCAGTTTGCTAGTGATTCGAGTTGTACTTGACCCTACTTAGGCTATTGTCTTATCCCTTATCCTGTCTTAAACTAAAAGATAGAATCAACTAAAAAAATGTGATGATATCTAGGATTACCACTAAATATTTATAATCAAATCACATTTGTTGAATAGTATAAGCACAAAACTCCTATTATCATTATCATAGTGCTGACTATAAAATTATTGTTCGGATAGATTGATAAACTAACATAGTAATAGAGCATAACATGTTCTCCATTTAAACTATGCAATTTGTCACCACGTGATTTTTAATATTTCGAGTTTCTTATTAAGTATTTACCAGTTGGGTTTTTAAGCATAAAACTATTGTTGCTCTACTTTTTCATAGTTTAAGCTTTTGAGACGATTTGGCAAACTATCTAATTGTTTGATTCCCAAGCTTTCCATGCTAAGCACAAAAATTGATTTCGATGTTTTTCCTTTTGGTTACTCAATAGTTCTTTTGAAATGATGAATAATTTGTGTTGTAAATTTACAGAACGCCGCGGAGAAGCTGCCGGTTTTCCTGCCGAGCTGGACGGCGGTCTACATAGTAAACGCATTCACGGTGGTTTGGGTGTTGGTAGTTGGATTTGGATTTGGTGGTTGGGCAAGCATGACCAACTTCATAAGGCAAGTCGACACTTTTGGGCTCTTTGCTAAGTGCTACCAGTGCCCACCTCACTCCCCCACAACATCATCACCTCCACATCACTAAATCCAACTTCTTATCCTTTCATTTTTTGTAATATCATACGAAGTGATCAAAGTGAATCAGAATCTAGGCATCACTATCACTATCAATCCATCTTCCCCCAACCCCATTTCTATTCTCTACTTGGTGTGCTCTTATCTTCCATTTCTTTTTGTTAAAGTCTCGTCCGTGAATAGTACTTTTAAAAACAATTGTGTTTGGTGGTATAGTGTTTTTTTGACCTTTTAGAATCAAAAGCCATCTTATGTACTATTTCTCTCTCCGATCAATCATATCAAAGATGTCAAATGGCTTTAGCTGTAGTATCTTTAACAAATCTAAGAAGATCGGAAGATTCGAAATCAAGTATAGATTTGCTCTATTCACATGGCTAGTGCGATTTGGCTTAAATTGCGTTTCCGTTCGAAGACTCTCATGTGAAACAAGATGAGTCCAAATACTTATATATGAAGCAATAAACATATGACTTAAGCCAATATCCCTTGTTTACCAAAAAAAAAAAAGAAGAAACAACTAAACTCCCCCTGACATTTGATTCTGTTAGTTATAATTTCTCTTTCACATGAATCCACATATTACTTGTCGTTTTGGTACTAATAGTTAGTTTTTTTTATTTTATTTTATTATTATTAAATTTTTTTGGGGTTTATCATTTTAGTGCTTAAGGCTGGTAGTGGATTCGGTTCATGTCACTTCGTTAATCGTATTAAATATTTCCAACTCAAATACAAGTTGCTTAATGAAAAAGTTTTATTTATCTATTTATTAGGAAACCAACATATATTTCTTAGGGTTAATTACCCAACGACCACCGAAAGATTTCGTGACAAAAAGATAATCTTATATAAAATTAATTACGACAGTAGTCATTTTTGTTGTTTTTTGTCCCAAAATAATTATCGGTCTCAAAGTTTGTGACATGATTGATGCTCATGTTCTCATATCTGAGTTTTATATTTTAATTTTTGATTCTCTTAAATTGTTATGAGATTTGTTCTTTTTTTTAAGTTTTGAGTTTTGATTTTTCTGAGATGATATAAGATTTGAATTTCAAAATTTTCAATTTTGTGAGTTTTGTAAAAATAGTAAAATTACTCTTTTTGGGAATTAATTTGCTGTTAAATTTATTTAGTCAGATATCACAACAATTTAAAAGTAGTTTTTCTAGTATTTTTCATATTGATTTTCTCAAGAATAAATAAATGAATTATCTATATACAAACCGTATAAACCAATGAAAGCTATTTGCATATAATTTTTCTCAGTTTCTGGGACGACAGACAAGCCCATGTCATGAACTTTGTGATCGATAATTATTTTGGCACTGCAAACACTAAAAGTGACTACTATAGTAACTAATTTTATATGAAGTCACTTTTTTAGCATGAAATTCGAGATTGATAGCTATTTTGTGACTACCAATTCTTTTCAGTGACTGCATGGGTAATTAACCCTATTTCTTATATACATCTTACTCAAGACTCATGTGCTTTTTTTTTTTTTTTTGATTAATAAAATGTGTTGTCCTGCAATACAAATACAATAAAATGATATGAATAACTAATTATGCAAAGTAAAATCTTTTTTTTTTTTTTTAGAACATTTTAAATCTTGATGCTATTAATTTGTACTAATTTATTAAATACTAATCTCATTTTGTTGAATATCACCTTGTGGAGCCACACAATTGCATATTTGGTTCTTAAAGTGTGGCAATACAAAGCATCAGCCAACTTTTTTTTTTTTTTTTTGGTCAAAAAGAAGAAAATTTTTAGTTTTATACCATCGTGCAATCTATTTAATTGAAACTTTTTTCAAATCACTCCAATTTTTCTCTTTCATTTTATTTATTTATTTATATGTAGCTTTTCTGTTGCTTTTTGAACAGATAAGACGAGGATGAATTTTCTACTTTTTAAAAGAAATGAAAAGAAAAAGTAAATAAGCAAAACGTGCTCTATGTATAGAACATGTCAACGATCTCGTTTGTGATTCATTCTTTCTTTTCACACAAGCATGTTTTCCTTTCCAAAATCCACACCTATAAAGTTTGATAGAAAAGTGACACTAATCGAGAGCGTGTCCAAAGTATGTATCATGTATGTGTGTATGAGAAATAGTGATAAAGTGAAAATGACGTTGTAAAAGTATGTATGTGGAAAACATCAAGAGAGAAAAAAAGGAAAATGGGGGCATTTGTAATCGGTTCGGCTTGGGGGCTATTTTTGGAGAGTTTTTTCAAATTGGATCGTTATTTTTTAGTTTGAAAAATTCTAAAACTGGAGAGATGAATTTGTCTCCGGTTAGGTCTTGCTGACCTTGTTGGGATATAATTTCTAATCTCCTATATGATTTGTCCATGTAACTTGTCAAAATGGCTCTTGGTCTTCGACTCAAACATGCCCATTGAGCCGAGAACTAGTTAGGTTGGGGCTAGGTGGGGCGGGGGCGCAATTATCTATCTGACAACAATAGACAAATCTTATTTTGTCCAAGGGTGTATATGCTTTGTCCAACGGATAATAAACTCTCTGCAACTAGTGCTTTGTCAACTCTACTTATGAAGGTTTTTAGATCGATCGAATGACGATATGTAAAAGGTACACAACCACAATTCAAAAGAATAGCATGATGATAATTGGGGCGCACACTATAAATTTGCATTGTACATATTAAAGGGCAATAATAATTATAGTGTACACAAGGTTAGATATCGTGCAAAAAATATATATATAAAGAGCTCGTGCACCATGATTTTTTACACGATAATCAAATTCACGCGCGATACCATTGTCACATTGTTCATAAACCACACATTTTTCATTATAGAGCATGCAATTAAACATTTTATTTTTAAAAAACACATTTTAAACCACTCCAATTTTATTTATTATTTATTATTTATTTTATTTATTTATTTATTTTTTAATATGTACCTGATTTTGTGTCATAAAATGTTAGATTGATGTAGCTTTTATTGCTTTGCCCTTTCTTGGCCTCCAATTGAGACATCGAGAAATATATCTTGGACCAACCGCCATCACAATAGGTTTGTCAATCCTTGGGATCACCTCATAGCACCACATCTGCACAATAACACCAGACCAAAACTAACAACAATCATAATTACAGTTACAACTAAATATAAACTATAAAAGACAATACTCACCATGAAAGCAAACGAGAAGCCTTACAACGTGTATGTTGCTTTCTTGCCTACAACCTTAAGATGTTGTTTACAATGATTATACTTGGCCTTCAAGTATTTGTTTTGGAGCTGCTCGATCGTCGACAAATATGTGATTGCCCCCCAAGGGTACGCATTGAAAGCTCCAAATCGTCCACCATAGACATATACTATTGGCTCACAATCTTTTTGGGGTCCGAGCTCAAAATTGTTGCCTCCATGAAATATAGATAAGAAATCTTCAATTTATCTTCTTGGGGGTTTTCCTCTTGGCAACTTTTTGTAAGAGTTTAAGCAAGTTCTTCAATCTAATCTGATTAGTATTCCAATAAGTGTCCCGTATAGGGTTTTTGTGGCCTCCTTAATAACGAGGGTAGTTTTCTACAAACTAACCCCGTTACAAGAGCAAACTCATTGAAGGAAAATCGAGTTGGTTTACCATCGATGTTGAACCACATCTCTTGCTTCTTATTGCAAGCCCCTTTTTTTGTCATCACGTTGTGGATGAATTGATCGAAAAATTTGGACTGCTTCTGAGGGTCTACCATCTACTAATCTTCTAGCTCATTAAAATACCCGAAGCAAGACCTCTTAAACTCCAACAGCTGAGGTTTTGGCACAACATTCCAAATTTGTCTTATAGTATAAAACGTGGATTTCACCGTTATTTGGGCCAGGAACCACTCTTTTGGGGATAACACATTCTTCAACCGCTTAAAACATTCATTCTCCCTAACCATGTATACTTTTCCTCTAACATCCTGCAATATATTAAATTAAAAGAAGTTAAAACGATAAATTTTAAAGCTATAAAAAACCGAATAGAAAATAGAGCATATCTCATACTTCTCGAGCTCTATTTTTTGTTGACTTATGTCGTCAAGCCTTTGTCTAATTGCGTGATTCAATGACAAAGCACAATGACCATGTACTCATGCTTCACAATGTAAATCGGTTAGTCAAACTTTAACACGATAGCACGAGGGACAACTAAAGTAGAGCACAATTAACTAAAAATCGCGTTTCACAATATATATTGCGCCTTAAACTTAAACCCTAAAATTTTGTGCGAGTACAAATTTAAAACACAATAAAAAAGGCTCGACTTGATAAAACAATCCATGTATCGATATGAGCCCCTTCGTGCGAGAACTAGTAAAAAACCCATAAATTAGCTAGAATTTATAATAATTTCTGGTAAAAAAAGGTCCAAATTATACCCCATAAATCCCTAAATTTATAAAGAAAAAAAAATGCAAAAAATGGGTTTTCTTACCTCTTCGAAATCTACCTCCTTCTCGTTTGGACCCTCGATTAGTAGTTGTTGCGGGTTCTCACCTCATCGCCGATGCTTGCTTCTACTTCTTCATCATCACCAACCGCTACCTCTTCGTTTTCGTCATTCATATGAAGTGGTCATTCTTTTTTATGGGCTTTGTATGCATTTCGTGTTCTTCTGTATTGTCGGAAACGGAAGATGACTAAGCATTCTTTCGAGTGATCTTTTTTTTATGTCAGCCGATTATTTTGGTGGTCATAGGTTGGTGACGTGATCGAAAAAGAAGGTGTAAGCGGTTTGGTTTGACAGTTTGGTTTCAGTGAAGTGAAAGACATATAGAGGAAGAAAATAAAACGTGAGCTCTTTTGTCTTTTGAATTTCTAAGACTATTTAATCATTTAATTTCCTTAATATAGCTTTATTTGCCCTTAATTTAGTGGTCCTTAAAAAAAAAAAGTAGTCTTTTTTGTTAAACCACTTTTGAAGCTAATCTTTTTAGTCATTTTGCCTCAAAATAAAATTACATCGAACTAGCGGACATCATTTGTACTATTAGAAACTAAGAGCTACTTTTGTGAAATACACAAACTAGAAGGTACCAAAATACATGAACAGATAAATGGAAAATCAAGAATAAAAAGTCTGTTGCTTTGAGGAAATTAGGCCAGTGGAACTTCTAGGCCTGGTAATCACATAAATCTCACCAATTTACAAGAGAATGACAGAGAATTTTAACTATAAACTCTCCCTCAAACCTAGAAAAACCCCAACCAAATTACAAGGAAAAATCACACATTTTCTCTCTCTAAAAACCAAGACCCTCTCTTTTAAGTTCAGAACAAATAATGAGAAAAGACGAACTCTCTATGTTGCAAGGCTGATTAATCAAAGGAAACATTTAATGCCTCCACCTTGCAGCGAAAGAGGAGAAGGAAGTCGATGAAAGAATAAATAAGAGGGAAAAAAAAAAAAAGAAAAAGAAAAAGAAAATATAATAATTATTTTTTAAAATTTCAATAAAATAAAAAAATATTTTATTTATTTAAATTTTAGGACTCATTATCACGTGTCAATTTTTAATACGTTCAAACATATAATGTTAACAGAATTAGTTGAAGGGACTAATCTTATTAACACTTTCAAAATTAGAGGACTATTTATGCTATTTTTTTAGTTAGAGGACCAAAATGTAGCAACTTGTATAGTTAGAGGACCAATTGTGCCAGAAAGCCACAATGGTAACCACCAAATTACCCCGTTTTCTTTTGCCTTTATCCGTGGGCTGAATAAATGGATGGATGTTTGGACTGAGGCCCAATTGCATAAATGTACCAGGGGGAACTACATGGATCCCCTAAAATGAGTCATGTAAACATTTACACTTTTTTTTTTTTTTAGTCCATTACAAATATATTATTATTTTTTACTTACTTTATCCCTTCATAGTATAAAAAAAATATAAATAATTATTAATCAAAAAACATGTAAATAATTATTTACATAATCAGAAAAAATATAAATATTTTCAGTTTGATCGGAGGAGTAAAAAAGTAAAAAACAACAAAAAAATAAAAAATACATCTGTAA
>WUAT03173806.1:0-11934 GCA_010015005.3 Ulmus americana | reverse complement strand
CAATGTACAAATAGAACATGCGGAATGCTAGACTTTCAAAGTATGTCTAGCATTAAATCTTCATCTAGAATTTATTGAATTTTAAAAAGTATCTTGGGGTAACTTTGGATGTTTGGTTGCATTGATAACAAGAGAATGTGTCATTATAGTTGCATGTAATAGTCTTATGACATTTTTCAGAAGCTGCATGTAGTAGTCTTATGACACCTTTCACAAACCAGATTCCAGAAATGCTGGTTCATATTTGTAATTGAAATTGATGCTTTGAAATACTAGTTCATATTTATAATTGAAATTGATGCTTTGAGCCAAAAATTTGTTTGTGCAAAACAAGGTTAAAATTTAAGTTGCTAGTTGTTATTTGCATTAAAATAATTATAGAATGTACAAATATTATAATAATTAATTTAATAAGAATTATTATCTCTTTAGGTAGTTTTTGGATAGTGTTAATTGTCACAACATGATTAAACTAAATTGATAGTAAAATGTGAATTTTTAAATCTGATGTTCTTGAACAGCTCTCATTCTCAATACTCTTATTGATAAATAAATAAAAAATGTAATATGTTGTTAAAAAAAAATACCTATTCTTTTTTTTTTCTTGAATGGAAAAAAAAATACCTAACAATAAAATATATAATTGATAATTTATTTAAAAAATTATTATTATTTTTGGAGTTCATGTGCTTTAGGAATACGAAGAAGATTGATAATAAATGAGCTAGATAGCTTGGTTGAGAAAGACACGCATATAATTTGTGAAAAAATATCTCAATAATTATTCACTAAAAAACATAATAATAATTATTTCAATTTTTATGTTGAAATTTTTTTTTTATGTATGATATTATACCATTATATGTAGAAACTTTCAGCCTTGTCCTTATGATGATAGGTTTATTTTTACGACTTCAGCAGCACATTCATTGTTCACAAATTGATCCACAAGGCTTGTGGTTTTACTCTATGCATAAACAAATAAAGAGAAAAAAAATATATCAACAATTTTGAACATATAATTCTATTAAATAAGAACACGAGTACATATTTTTGATCAACTAAAACAAATTCATGTATCTTGGCTACCCCAATTCAATTTTGTTTCTTATCGGCTCAACACCAAGGACCAAAGCTGCAATATCTAAAATAAATACATGTTAAGTAGAAATATCTTTGAAAAAAATATATATGGCTCCGTTTGAGACGCTATTATTGGAAATCATATCCTATCCTATTCTCCAAAATTACCAAAAAAACCTTCTTTTCTTTTATTCTACCTAAAATCCTATTATATCCTATTCTGTAGACCCCACCACCTTTTACATCTTACACACCTATTTCTTAGTACCTTTTATATCTTACACACCTATACCCTACCACCTTTTACATCTTATACACCTATTTCATACCACCTTTTATATCTTACACACCTATACCTATCACCTTTTACCAAAAATTTTAGAATCATATTTAAATCCTGTTTAAATTCTGTTCTGATCCTAAATCACCAAAATCCTATTCAAATCACGTCTCAAACGGACCCTTATTATTATCTTACCAAGTTGAACATCAAAATTGATATAGTTTTCAAGATAATCCAACAAATGAAAGTTGTACTTGTACATAGACCAACTTTGTGTAGTTATTTATTGTCCACTGAAGTATGCTCCTTGTATATAGTCGTTATGTGTGCATTCAAAATGTAATATTTTGATATCTTCAAAATATTTTCAAAGAGTTTTGAACCAGCCACAATGGCATAGTCTGGATGTGAGTTTCCAGCATTTAAATTAAGTATAATAAGCCTAACCAATTGAACAATTAACATGGATAATAATTTAATAAAATAGTGAAAAGTAAAAATTATGGAAAAAAAGAAGAAGGAGTATTTCATTTAAATTTACCAAATATACAAATCCATAAAATTATGAATATCAAGTGTATTGAAATTATAATATGATGAATAAAATATAAAAATTTGAAAGAAAACCCATAATCAATTAAGATTAGAGGTTGATATCTAATTGAGCTATCCTGTGAAGTAAGTGGCATTTCATTTTCAGCCACGAGAACATTGCGGCATGTCCATCTTGCAGTACCAATAGTAATTTTTGTATCCATTTATATTGTCTATTCATATAAAAATAAATAAAGCGATAAGATTTATTTTCAATCAATATATAAATCTTACTACTCATTATTCTTCAATAAACTTAGGAAGAATTTAAAACAAATAGATGATAAGATTTTCATTTAAAAGCAAAAAATAAAAATAAAATAACATAACATAACATAACGAAGAATGGTCCACTAAATACTTTCCAAATCTCATAGTTCAAGGAAAAACAAGTGGCTTCTATAGAGGAAAAAAAAAACCCTCAAAATTTCAAACCAAAAAATGTACAAAATTTAAAATCAACTATATTAAACCAAAGAATTTACAATAAAAACAGAGGAAACAATTTTTGCATGCAAAAGCAAAAGGATAAAAAAAAAAATTAATAAAAAAAACAAAGCATGTTCTCCAAATTTCATAATTCAAGGAGAAACAAACACCATGCATTAATTCAACAAGTATGAAAAGATAAAATCTAAAAACTTCAAATTAGCGTATATGATTTTTTCTGGAAGAAATTCGTAATTTTAGAAAAGTAAATAACAAGAAAAAGAAAAATAGTAAATCAAGAAAAGAAAATGTGGGGAAAAAACTGAGAACTTAAAATAAACATATTTAGAATGGTATGCAACATAAAAATGAACAAGAAATCTTAAAATAAAGGTCTAGAACAAATTAGAGAATCGAAAAATCCTAAAATAAAGGTCTAAAACAAATTTGAGAATTTGGTAACATAAATTTAGTGAAAATATAAAAGTAAAAAAAATAGAAACTCATAATTTTTACAACAAAACTTAATATTTAGAGTAACAATATAGCTCATAAAAATAATAATAATTAATATGCAAAAAAAAAAAAAAAGATTAAACATCTAAAACAACAACAAACACCAAAAATATCTGCAACCCAAAAGTGATCCTCCTGAGTAATACAACTAAAGAGAAATTAGAGAACCCGGAAATTTTACAATGTAAATTTAAATATCAAGCAATTTTATAACCAAGTCAAACTAAAAAAAAAAAGAATTAACACCGTTCAAAGAAAAATAAAGAAGAATTAACATGAAAAAGCAAAAAAAAATTACTAAAGAGCATCACCTAGAAAGACAATAGCAACAAAGGGAACACAACAAATAAGAAGAAAGAGTAAAAAAAAAATCATTAAATATAAGGATTTACAACCTTCTAAGATGCAGAAAAGGAAAAAAATATATATCTATGAAAAAGAAGAATTAACATGCAAAAAAAAAAAAAAATTACTCGAGAGAATACCCAAAGAAGACAATGCGAAATAAAGTACCAGAACGTAAATGAAAGAGAAAAAAAAAGCTAAGACTTGGATTAAAACAAAAGGGTAACAATAAATAAATAAATAAAGACAGATGTTATTATTGAAAAAAAAAAAAACAAATGTCATTCTACGAAACAAAATCAAAACACTTGTCACTCTACGAAACAAAATTAAAACACATGTCATTCACTTTGTTCTAAAAAAAATCATAATAGATAGAATTATTAATAAAATTAGAGAAAAAGTCCAATAAAAAAAAATTGAGAAAAGGGCAAAATTGGAATAAAAATATCAAGACCAAAATTTTAGCGCATCGACACTTTTATAATAGTTAGATATTAGTTCAGTCTTGACTTTTAACTCAAGTCTTTAACCATACACACCCTATCACTCCTCCCCGCGTTTTCTTTATGTTTACATATTTTCAGGGCTCTTTGCTTTTTCGCTCAAATAACAAAATAAATTAAGCCCGTGATCTTAAAAAACAAAAAAAAAAATTTCAAAACATAACCCTCTAATTCAATAATTAATAAAAAAAATTTAAATAAATTTTTTAATAATTAAATTAACAAAAAACCCAATTTTTTTTTTAAATCCCACACCATTTAGCTTTTACTTTCTCCTAAAACTGTCACTTTCTTCCTCAATTTTCCTCACAAATACTCCTCCAAAACTTTGTCATTTTTGCTGATTCGAAGTGGAAACAAACGGGAGGTGCCAGTCAACCAGACGAAGGTCTTGGTCAACCTACGAACCCCGTGCTATTGCTAAATGCTCATGTTAGTGCTAAGCTATTGAATGATCCAACAGTTGAGGCATTGGATTCTACATTTGGTGATGGATCAGATTTGCATGGAGGCAAATATTTTGGTAAGAAGAAAGAATTGAAGAAAAAGCTCACCGAAATTGCAATTAAAGATAACTTTGAGTTTCGGACGAAGAAATCAAATAGCTCGTTGTGGGTGATTGAGTATGTCGATCTAAGCTGCAACTGGCAACTACATGAATCTAAAATTGCTCCTGACTCAATTTACTTTGTGATTCGTAAGTATGTGGGCATTCACAGTTGTTCGTTTTTTAACAGAAAAGCCAACCATCGTCAAGCGACCTATGTTGTGGTAGAGGAACAAGTTGTTCAGCAATATGTTGGTGGCGAGAAGGATCCAACTCCTAAAGGCGTGCAAACTATTGTTCGCATAAATCTTAAAGCACAAATCAGTTATTAAAAAGTTCGAACGGGGAGACAATATGCTCAAAGCCTTATTAGAGGTTCACCAAAAGAAAGTTTTTACATGCTTCTTTCGTATTGTTACATGCCTGATAAGGTAAATCTCGGGACTGTAACACCTATAGAGGTTGACTAGGAGAGTATATTCAAGTATTTGTTCTTGACATTCGGGGTTGTAATTAAGGGATTTCAATACATGAGAAAAGTAATTGGCATAGACGATACTTTTTTAAAAGGTCCTTACAAGGGTGTTTTGTTAGTTGTCACGGCACAAGATGGCAATACGAAGTGTTACCCGATCGCGTGGGGGGTCGTAGATTCCGAGAATGAAAAGGACAAAGATTGGAGAGTGGTCACGTGAGGGGGAAATGATCGTAAACCGGCAAAGTAGACATGGACCAACAATAAAAAGGACAAGCAAAGAATAATCCTTGTACCCCACCACTTCATACCATTTATTACTTTATTTATTTAAATATACTTTCTAATGTGTAAACTTTTTTTTTTTCTTTACTTTTCTTAATACCTCACAATTTGTAAATGTGAATAAATCTTTGGAAGTGAGCTGCTGACCGTCCAAAACAAATGGAAATTTTCTCTCTAATTTTATGATAAAATAGATATTTTTCTTAGAAATTGGGAAGATGTCAATTATGATATGATGTGACAAAAGAAAAATATTTATTTTTATTTTCTATGATGGGAATGCGAGAAAAAACGAGGACACAACACGTTTTATTTTTTATTTCTATTTTCTTATCTACTACTATCTTAAATTTGTAGTTATTGTGAAACTATGGCCTATGGAGCCCCTGCTCTGTGTTTTTTCTCCCTTCTCAAGGGTCAGCCAATTACTCCAGATGGTCCACGTTTTTTTTTCTTTCTTTTTTTCCTTACAACTAGGGGGGATCGCACGTGCAGCTCTTTATTCTTTGACTTTTTTTAAAACAATCAATTGTATTAATGTTTTTTCTAGGCTAAGACATGAAAAATATAGAAAACTTTAATCATTCACGTGACTTTATGTAATATCTATTAGCATATGAAATTACTAACCCAAACTGCTCTAATTCATTAAGTGAATCAAAAAAATATAGTCAACATTACTTACCTATAGAATAATAAAAAACCAATAAAAGATAAGTGACAACAATAATCTCTTGTTATTTGTCTCATAACAAAATATCTGCAAAAAGTGAAATTTAAAAGATATATTACGGTGTACAAATAGAACATGTGTAACACTATTTTCAAAGTATATCTAGCATAAAATCTTCATCTATAATTTATTGAATTTTAAAAAATATTTTGAGATAACTTTGGATGTTTACTTGCATTGATAATGAGAGAATGTGTTATTATAGCTACGTGCAGTAGTTTTATGACACTTTTCACAAGCCATATACAAGAAATACTGGTTCATATTTGTAATTGAAATTTGATGGTTTGAAGTGTTGGTTCATATTTGTAAGTGAAATTGATTCTTTGAGCCAAAAATTTGTCCGTGCAAAACAAGGTTGGAATTTAAATTGCTGATTGTTATTTGCATTAAAATGATTAGAGGATGTACAAATATTATAATAATTAATTTAATAAAAATTATTATCTTTTTAGGTAGTTTTTGGATAGTGTCAATTGTCACAACATGATTAAACCAAATTGACAGTAAAATATGAATTTTTAGATCTGATGTTCTTAAACAGTTCTCATTCTCAATACTCCTATTGATAAATAAATAAATAAAATGTAATATGTTATTAAAAAAAATACCTATTCTTTTTTTTTTCTTGAATGGAAAATAAAATACCTAATGATAAAATATATAATTGATAATTTATTTAAACAATTAAATAATAATTATCATTTTTGGAGTTCATGTGCTTTAGGAATGCGAAGAAGATTGATAATGAATGAACTAGATAGCTTGGTTGAGAAAGAGAAGCATATATATTGTGAAAAAATATTTCAATAATTATTAACTAAAAAACATAATAATAATTATTTCAATTTTTATATTGAAAATTTTAAGAAATCTTTTTTTTTTAATGCATGATATCATACCATTATATGTAAAAACTTTCAGCCTTGTCCTTATGACGATAGGTTTATTTTCAAGGACTTCAGCAGCACATTCATTGTTCACAAATTGATTCACAAGGCTTCTGGTTTTACTCTATGTATAAACAAAGAAGAAGAAAAAAAAATATCAACCATTTTGAACTTATAATTCTATTAAATAAGAACATGAGTACATACTTTTGATCGACCAAAACAAGTTCTTGGATACCTCAGTTTGAGTTTGTTTATTGTGGGCTCAACAACAAGGACCAAAGCTGCAATATCTAAAATAAATATATGTTAAGTAGAAATATCTTTGAAAAAAATAGAAACACTTTGGATAAAGAAGAAAAAATATTATTATTATCTTACCAAGTTGAGCATCAAAGTTGATATACTTTTCAAGATCATTCAACAAATGAAAGTTGTACTTGTACGTAGACCGACTTTGTGTAGTTATTTATTGTCCACTAAAGTGTGCTCCTTGTATATAGTCGTTATGTGTGCATTCAAAATGTAATATTTTGATATCTTCAAAATATTTTCGAAGAGCTTTGCACCGGCCACAATGGTAGCTTGAATGTGAGTTGTTAGCATTTTAAATTAAGTATATTCTATACCAATTGAACAATTAACATGGATAATAATTTAATAAAATAGTGAAAAGTAAAAATTATGGAGAAAAAAATACGAGTATTTCATTCAAATATACCAAATATACATATCCATAAAATTATGTATATCAAGTGTATTGAAATTATAATATGATGAATAAAATATCAAAATTTGAAAGAAAAATCATGATCAATCGAGATTAGAGGTTGATATCGAATTAAGCTATCCAGTGAAGTTAGTGGCATACCAATAGTAATTTTTTTTATCCTTTTATATTGTCTATTCATATAAAAGAAAAATAAAGTGATGTATTTTCAATCAATATATAAATCTTAATATACAAGTACACTACTCATTATTCTTCTATAAACTTTGGAAGAATTTAAAACAAATAGTGGATAAGATTTTCATGTAAAAGCAAAAAATAAAATAACATAACATAACGAAGAATGGTCCACTGAATACTTTCCAAATCCCATAGTTCAAGGGAAAAAAACTGCTTTTATAGTGAAAAAAAAAAAAAAAAAAACCCTCAAAACTTCAAATCATAAAATGTACAAAATTTAAAATTGACTATATTAAATGGAAGAATTTACAATAAAAACAGAGGAAAAAATATTTGCATGCAAAAGCAAAAGGATAAAAAAAGAAAATTAATGAAAATAACAAAGCATGTTCTCCAAATTTCATAGTTCAAGGAGAAACAAACACCTCATGCATTAATTCAACAAGCATTAAAAGATAAAAATCTAAAAACTTCAAATTAGCGCATATAATTTTTTCTAGAAGAAATTCGTAATTTTAGAAAAGTAAATAACAAAAAAGTGAAAGATAAATCCTAAAATAAAGGTCTAAAACAAATTTGAGAATTTGGTAACATAAATTTAGTGAAAACTGAAAAGAAAAAAAATATAGAAACCTATAAATTTTACAACAAAAACTTAATATTTAGAGTAACAATATAACTCATAAAAAATAATAATAATTAATATGCAAAAGAAAAATAAGAGTAAACATCTAAAACAACAACTAACACCCAAAATACCTGCAACCCAAGAGTGATCCTCTTGAAAGAATACAACCAAAGAGAAATCAAAGAGAAATTAGAGAACCTTGGAAATTTTACAATGTAAATTTAAATATCAAGCAATTACATAACCAAGTTAAACTAAAAAAAGAAGAATTAATACCGTTCAAAGAAAAAGAGAAAATAATTAACATGAAAAAGTAAAAATTACTAAAGAGCAGCACCTAGAGAGACAATAGCAACAAAGGGAACACAAAACACAAGAAGAAGAGAGTAAAAATGAAAAAGAATAAAAATAAAATAAAATAAAAAACAAAAAAAGTCCTAAAATTTAGGGATTTATAACCATCTAAGATGCAGAATATATATATATATATGAAAAAGAAGAATTAATAAGCAAAAAAGAAAACTTACCTAAGAGAATACCCAAAGAAGACGATGCAAAAGAAAAGAGTATCAAAGCGTAAACAAAAGAGAAAAAAGAAGATAAGACTTGGATTAAAACAAAAGAGTAATAACTCTAAGAAAACAAAAGACATATGTAATTATTTAAATAATAATAATTATAAAAATAAAAAATAAATGTCATTTTACGGAACAAAATCAAAACACTTGTCATTCATTTCATTCTAAAAAAAAATTAACATAATAGATAAAATTATTTTAAAAAAATTAGAGAAAAGGGCAAAATTGGAATAAAATTATTAAGACCGAATTAAATTTTAACACATTAACACTTTTATATATATGTGAAAAAGAAGAATTAATAAGCAAAAAATAAAAATTACCTAAGAGAATACTCAAAGAAGACGATACAAAAGAAAAGAATATCAGAGCATAAACAATAAAGAAAAAAGAAGATAAGACTTGGATTAAAACAAAAGAGTAACAACTTTAAGAAAACAAAAGACAAATGTAATTATTTAAATAATAAATCAATAAATAAAATGTCATTTTACAAAACAAAATCAAAACACTTGTCATTCATTTCATTCTAAAAAAAAATTAACAAAATAGATAAAATTATTAAAAAAAATTAGAGAAAAGGGCAAAATTGGAATAAAATTATCAAAGACCAAATTATAGAAATGCTCTTATAGGATGTATTCATTTCGCGATTTGAACAATATTTTGGTGATTTGAACAAAATTAATATTTTGATGATTTGAATATTATTATTGTAGCAGTATTTTGATTTCGTGATTTGATCCATGAAAATAATAATAATAATAATAAATAAATAAATATTGTAGCATGCAACCATAAAAATAACATCATTTGAATAGTAATAAACACCAAATATAATTACTGTAACAATTATGAAAAGAATATAGTCATAATTTAGTTAGCATTTTATGTTAAAAGAATATAAGATGTTTTAATTTTGTCCAAAATACAAGAGGAGATGATTGATTAATGTAATATATAATAAACAATAAAGTCCTTTTGTACAAAAATTTTAAATTACAAATAAATTTATTGATATTTTTCCATTTAAATATTAATTTCCTGATATATATATATATCTTAATTTGTCTGCAGGTTTCCTTCTTGGTTGAAAGTTTCTTGCGTGAGATGGAAGTTTCTAATTCTATGAATTTCACCTTTGTGTTTGATCAAAATAAAATATCAATAAAGATTTCAATATATAAATGTTAGCCACAAAAAAATATATATGTTCATTATATGGGTTCTTGTTTTGATTTTTTTGTTTGTTTGTTTGAGAACTCATGTCGCATGTAAAACAAGATATGCCGCTTTATGACTACGACAAGGAACATCTTGTCACTTTATAAAGGTAATATGTATCTAGAAACAATATGTGGTGTGATTCGTCAACAATGGCAAAATAGGCTAGGATGAGTATCTCAAATACAATAATATACCATATGTGTGCCAAATTTGATATAAATTTGGTGCCAAAATTAACATATTCAATATTGGTGCCAAATTTAGCATCACACAGCAATAAATACTACTCTAAATATATATTCTTTTTAATAACAAAAATGTCATTTTATAATAAATATTTTTTTTAGGAAGTAAATACTTATTGTTTTTAATTACATAAATATTATTTTTTAATTAAATACATTAATAGTATTATTAACTTTTATGACTTTTACCTGAATAGTATTCTAAATAGTATCTGTCCATTAAAACACAATACAATATTGCGACAAATATAACATTTTGCTATTTTTATGTCACATTTGGCATTCACATTGGCATATGCATCGGAGATAGTCCAAGTCGAAATTGCAAAAGCCTATAACTCAATAAGACAACCAGATGGTTATCAATAACATTCAGAAGTGGATTGAACATGAAAATGAAGAATCAAAACAAACATCTCCCATTATTAATGGTTCAAGTTCAAGCTAATACAGATATAAGCAGAAGTTTGATCTAAGAACCCCAAGAACACAAAGTACTCTTACAATTACAAAGAAACAAACTTCCATAGACACCATTCTTAGACAGATACCTCAGTTGGAGAAATCAGAATCCCATCAGTATCAGCATAGAGCCATTCCCCATCACGAATCCTGGTACCAGCCATGGAGATCGGAACATGTTTTTCGCCAGTTCTCTTCTTGTTAGCTTTCATGGGATGAGAAGCTAAAGCTCTCACCCCAATATCACAACCATTAATCTCATCAACATCTCTAATACATCCATTCACAACTATGCCTGCCCACCCATTGTTCTGAGCTTGAACAACAGGATTACCTCCCAAAATGGCGCACCTCATACTTCCACCACCATCGACAACAAGAACTCTTCCATTGCCTTTCTCCTCGAGTAGCTCGCGGACCAGAACATTGTCTTCAAACACCTTTAAGGTCACAATTGGTCCGGAGAACACTTGTCTCCGGCCATATATCTGAAAAACTGGCTGGAGGGCTCGAAGCTCCCCACTTCCAATTAGTTGAGGATTGGCATCACAAACTTCAGCAGTTGTAACCAAGGCCATCTGTTCCAATTAAGTACCGTTAGGATCATAAAACACACATCAAATGCCTTTTGTTTTCAATCCAATTAATTGATAATCTAATGGGAAAAGTTGTAATAACTATTTTCTGAGATGGGAAAGATTGAAATTTTAAGAGGGTGGTGATAAAATCATAAACCAAATCAAGTTAGAATTAGGTGGATCTCATTATGGAAAGAAAAAAACAAATAGAACCCCTTAGAGGTCACAAATTTACCAGTTCAGGAAAAATCTCTGTTCTAGTTCTATAAATCTCCTCTGTTTTTCAATTGTACCATCTAAAATCCAAAACTTAGAAAAGGTAAGAACTAAGAAAAAGATTTTAGCACTTGAAATAACCATGTTTCATGGTGGATCCATGCGTTTTTCACAATTATTATAGCAGAATAAATGCTAATTCACAATTAATTAACAAGAAGCTAACTATTATGAACTAGTTCATCAAAATCGTGATTTGATTCGAGCAATACCGCAAATCCAAACAACAAGAAACGAACTTTTTTCGATTCCGGTAATTGGGTTTGTTTGGATGCCGAGAAAGTACGAGAATTTCAAAAAAAAAAATAGTTCTCAGCTCCAAATTTCTCATCCAATTTTCTCGG
>WUAT03173695.1:0-11935 GCA_010015005.3 Ulmus americana | reverse complement strand
CAAAACAAAAAGAAGTTTAATGCAAAAAATAATAAAAATTTGATAAATTTTATAGTCACAAAATGCCAACTTAATATAGAATTAAAATTTAACGATTTGAGTAGGATAAGTTTTTGAACAGAATTCTAAAATTTTTGACAAAAATAAGTGGGGTTCAAAAAATTAAAAAATAATTTTATATAAAAAATGGTAAGAATATTGAAGTTTAATAATAAAATAATATAAAAAATAATATTTTATGTAAAAGGTGGTGGAGATATTAATAATATAATGTAGAATATAGTATGATTTAGCTATGTAAGATATAAAAGATGGTGAGATAGATAAAATAGAATAGAATATTATAATGATTAGAATAGAAAAAATAATAAATTTTTAAAGAATTTTAAAGAATAGAATTGGATTTGAAATTTTTTAGGAAACCTATAAACTAAAATATATATACAGAATAATAAATGCATATTCCTATATGTATATATATGTATAACTTTCACTAGTTCACAATAAGGTACATGTTTAAGTACATAAAAAGTTGCAAACTCGGTGGTAAAGTTTCAACAAACAAATAAATATGGGTTAAACCGCTCCATGTACATATGATTGAACCCTTGAAGTTATTTCACAGCTCCGTTTTGTGGAAGCCCAAACTGTTAGGAAAGTTATATTACTCCTGTGAAGCACATCTTTCTAGTTGTTTACAAAAACACGTGTTTCTCCAAGCCAATTTAAGTGCGAGTTTACTTGGAAAAAACTAGCAAATTTAATGTCACTTCGAAAACCCTAATTAATCCACGTATACTTATCGCTAATTAAGTACTTTCGCCATCTGCTGCCCCATTTCAAAGCTTATATGTGACAATCCTCATAGCAAGCCAAAAGCTATAATTGATTTTCCATCAACTGATACATACATATATTTATTTATTTATGCAACTGACGTACCTTACTTCAAAAGGTAGCAAAATGAAGTATGGTGACTTGCAGGTTAATGTTTTTTTTTTTCCTTTTTTTTTTTTTTTTTTTCATAAATATGTGAAGAATTTAATTTTCAAAAATGAAATAATTGGAAAAGAATAATTGAGACAAAGAGAAAACATATAGCCCCATCATAATAGTAAATTTTACATACGTAGCCCCCAGTTCTAAAAACAAATCTTAAGTCATTGAAAAAAGAAAAAAGGAATATTTGGTTATTAGATCTTCAACATTAAATTTAGAGAAAATATCACGCATAAACTCTTAATTTGTGTTTACGATTCTATTTTAGCCACTTACTTGTGAAAATGTAGCGATTTGGCCACTTTTGAAACAAATTGTTACAACAATAGTCATTCCATCTAATTCCATTCATTTTTAGGCATTAAGCCAAAATTGTACTAAAATTTGTTTCATTTTAGCTATCTACGTCATAACTTAACCCCTCAGAATGGATAAAGTTAGACGGAATGACCATTGTTGTGACAATTTGTGCCAAAAATAGTTAAATCATTAAACTTTCACAAGTCAGTTGCTAAAATAGAACCGTAAACACAAGTCAGTGGCCACCAATAAAATTACTCCTTAAATTTAATATTTATATAAAGTGAGTCCAACAAAATCATGGATTGGATAAATATCGAAAGAATAAATAAGGGTATTTTGAAATCAAATTAATGAAAATGTGTACAGTATGGTGTTATTTTGAGTCTATATAAATAACTCTGATTTATTACTAAAAACAGTTTCTTCCTCTTACATTTTATAATTCATAAAAAATATTAAAAAAATCCCAACAAGTGCGAATTATAGGTCCAAAATAATCCCAAAAATAATGCAATTTTTTTCCTACTCAAAATAATGTATTTTAGAGTATAAATTAAGTTTGTCCTTCCAAAATATATATATATAGAGTTTGCAAGAAGGTGTATGCTCTCAGAATTTTTTTTTTGTAAATGACATTAATATGGTCTCATAAGTGTTGTAATTGATTAATAACACAAATTAATCAACGTCTTTTATAAGGGTTATTTTATAATTGTTTGTAGGAATTATAAAATCTAAAGAAGAAAGAGTTTTTTTTTTTTTTTTGAATGGAAAGGAAGAAATAGTTATTCTTATAATATAAAGGGGAATAAGTAATAAACTCAAAAACATAGTGTTGTTTAGTAAATACAATAATAATAATGAAATTAGAACTTAACAGAGAAACTTAAATGGGAGTTCTAGTCAAAAAAACTTAAATGGAGTTAGAACTTAACAAAGAGGCTGAAGCTTTACTAACTAATTAATTTCCATTATATTAAAATTGAGTTGAATTTCACTAATGGCTTATATTTTATTTTTTAAAAGATAAAAAATTTCATTAAACAATAAATAACATAAATGGTACGATTACAAGAAAAATAAAAAGAAATAAAGAAATAGTACCAATGGACCAAAATTGCTCCTTGATGGAATAAAGAAATACAAAATAGCTATTTTGTTACTGATTTTTTAAAAAATTAACGTATTTATTGAGTTGTACTCTAATTAAAGTTTGATGAAAATATTTATTAAGAGTTTGAATGTTTCTCAACACCGCGTGAAAAAGGGTTCCTTAATAAAAAAGGGTTTTAATGCATTGTCTACATATAGGAGATACACACATATATTCAACTAAAGTGGGGTGTTCCTTGTTCATTTTCACAAGTTGTTTGCGTAGAAAAGAATCAAAAGAAAAGAGAAGTAGCTTTAGAAATGGCGAATAGACTAGTAAGTTGATTTCAAAAACTACCAAAACATCCCACTAATACTAAAATCAATATAAAAATCTAGCATTTTTAGTGCCTTAAAGTTTCATTATCACCCATAACATTATTCTTTCATTTATTTATTTTATTTTTTATAAACATTTGTTCATTTATTTAAGCAAGCTAGCATATCATTCTAAGGAATTCCTTCAAGGCTGGACAGGTCGATCTATTAGCCGAAAATACCGCTTGTCTTTTTCTCTTCATATAACTGGACAATACCCACTAAAGAAATAGGCGGAACTTAAAATGCTGGACAAAATCATAAATTTGTGAGTATATATATCTATACTGTGTCAAAATTTTGCTCATAATTTACATCGGTCTAAAATTTCTTTTAATGTTGATTTGATATATTTTTAAGAGAATTATCCCTATGATGATTAGTTTGGGCGAGCGTTGTTATTTTGGCTATTACGAATAAAAAGATGTTTAATTTGGTCATTATTGGTCAATATTAATTCACTAATAATTATTTTGTCTATATATTTTCATAATTGTTTGGACAGATTTTACTGACGTGAAGCCGTTTTAGTTGAGAAAATTATAATTTTTTTTTTTCACTTTAATCAGCTTGTTTCTCAATAGATGATGAAA
Organism: Ulmus americana; assembly: GCA_010015005.3. Taxonomy (NCBI): domain Eukaryota; kingdom Viridiplantae; phylum Streptophyta; class Magnoliopsida; order Rosales; family Ulmaceae; genus Ulmus; species Ulmus americana. The sequence continues at coordinate 8,570 of WUAT03173695.1, read as the reverse complement.
GAAAATAGTAAACAAACACTACAAAAAAATCAAGAGAATGGTTATTATTATAAAAAGTGTAATCGGAGACAGCAAAAACGACAAGGTTTCTCCAAAACCATGGCTGTTTTTATTTTTCTGAAGAAAAAAAAAAAGGATGGAAAAAAGGGATACGGTGTCAAGTTTACAAAAATTGAGGCCATATCCTGAAAGGTGTGGAACATCGTGATATGAATCACTTTTGGCATCGGTTTTGGTAAAATACCGATGCAATTTTTAGTTGTTTCTGTAAACGGTGTTAGTTTTGAACCGACGCTAAAGGTTTTCGTCTAAAAAAATAAATGTGATTGGCATGTAGGACATTCAGCATCAGTTTCACGAAAATCGACGATGTTTCTCTGCTAACAAGGGGTCTCACGGCCAGACCCCCCATTTCAGCCAAAAATGTCCAAAATTCCTCTCTCTGGAAATTTTCTCCTCCTTTGGCCTAATTTACGACCACTCCTACGACTTGGGCTAACAAAATACTTCATTTATTACTACATTTTAGTAAGGTACGCGTTTGAACCATTTAGTTTTTGTTTTTTGGAGAAGTTTGGGAATATTATGAATTTTTTGAGAATGAACCGATTAAATGTTGTTTATTGTTACATTAGTGTTAGAAATGATATAGGTAATCATTTATACGGATTAGAATTTAGAAATTATGATTTATGAACTTTAATTTGGTGAAAATTAGGATTTTAGGGTTTCTTGAAAGAAATTGTTAATTTGTTGGTTATTTTGTGTTAATTGTTGATGAATTATTAGTAAACATGGTATGGATAATCTTGTAGAGTGAATAATTTTGTCCAATTTTGTTTTTATAAGTTTAAGTTGAGAAATTTTAAGATTTTAGGATTTTTTTGAAATAAATTGTTAATTTGGTAATTGTTGATGAATTATTATTAAAAATGATGTGGATAATCTTGTAAAGAGAATAATATTGTGATATTTGGATTTTATAACTTTAGTTTGTGAAATTTAAGAGTTTAGGGCTTTTTTGAAATAAATTCTTAATTTGTTGATTAATTAATATGCTGAGGTGAATTGGATATGGATGTGGATGTGAATGTGACTGTGTTTTTGTTATGTTTGCAGGAGGGTAGTCATATTTTAAGGAGAGACTCAGTCAATTTTTTGCTAGAATTTGGAACAAATGGATCGAATTTGGATGTCAAAAGCTAGGACTTCACTAGAGTATCAAAGAGGGGTTGATGAATTTTATAAAATGCTGTAGAGAATGTAGAGGTTGGTAATTATATATATGGTCTATGTTTAAAATGCGGTAATAAATCGATGTGAAAAGAAGGGCCATCTATTTTTCAACGGTATTATTACTAGTTATCGAAGATGGATTTGGTGAAGGTAGCTCATCATCATTGGTGAATTTTAATGAAAACTTTGGGTCAAATGATTCGAGTTAATGATGCTGAACATTGTGTTGTTGGTATGGTAAATGATGTAGAAGAGGAGTTAGCAGATCTTCATGCAGTTTGAAAGACTTTTGGGAGATACAAAGAAACCTCTTTACGTTGGTTGTACAGACAACTTCACAAAAGTGTCGGCAATAGTTTATTTGTGCAATTTGAAAGCCGAAAACGGGTGGAGTGACATGAGCTTCTTAGAATTATTAAAATTAATTCCAAAGATATACTCCCTCAACCTAATGAACTTTCTACATCCATGTACGAAGTCAAAAAGGCAAGGTCATCTTTGGGTACGGGGTATGAGAAGATACATGTTTGTCGTAATGATTGTGTTCTCTCACTATTACTTCAAAAAAAAAAAAAAGGATTTAGCAAGGGTTGAAAATCCATGCCAAAACCGTTTCGTATGGGCTTAAAAGCCGTCTCCATAACTGGCGATGAAGAATCAAATGGCAATAGTTACATTCCGCGAAGGGTACCCGATGCAAAAACCCATCACAGAATCTAGCTTTTCGCTAGGGTTTTGGCTTACTCGTCTCCAAAACTTATGTATTCATATATATATCCTGAAATTTACAAGTTTCTCACAAGTTGCCGAATCCCGTGATTTTAATTACGGCACACTTGTTAAAAGAATAATCCATAAATCCAAAACTAAATAATAATTTTATTGATCAATAAGATATATAAAATATTTAAAAGTATACATAAAGTAATAATAAATGAAAAAATTAATAAAAAAGTATTTTACGTATTTGCTTTAATTTTCATTGTTTGCCTCAACGTAGTCCACCGCTTTCTCATGAATTTTGTTGAGCTCCTCCATTGTGTAGGCATTGGCAATATCGATGAAAAGCTGCATAGAAAATTAATTTTCTTAGTTACACCACTTGTTAACAAAATTATAAGTGTATACAAATTTGAACACTAATTAAAAAAAGAAGAAGATTAGTTTATTACCCCTTGGGAAAACCTGGACATGTCACTCCATTTAATGAGGATAGTGTTCATAAATTTCAAGACATAGTATCCACATTTTATGTTGGACACTAAAAAATAAAAAATAACTCAAACTAGTTAATAATTAAATATAAGATAAATTACATATATCTAAAACTTCACACATAATTTCATTCGATGACTTACTCTTATTAATCGCCAATTGATCAATTTTTCTGCCCTTTTACTTTTCCCTTTAGGGGAAAAGATTGGTTGGGGTACTTCCATACACTCCAAATCTTAAAAGGAAAAAATAAATAAATCTAACTACATAAATATAATAGTTTATCAAAACGAATAATATTCATAATTTAATAGCAAATATTTACGATTTGAATAAATTTATTTCTTGTTTTCGAGGTGGATTATTCAATGGGTCCATGTAATATGCACGATCATACTGCGGTTAAAACATTATGAAGACCCAATGGTTCCTACATATATAAGATATACAATAAGAAGTTAGTGTTTATCAATAACTTTTATTATAATAATTATAAAAATAAAATAGTGAAATTGTTTTACTCGATATTAAGTAGAGCTAAGATGTAACTGTTGCTAGTTTGAGAGATGATATCTCTAAACTGCGCAATACAATACGTCATCTTATCCTCCAAAGTCACCAACGATTCCTCGCCATTTTATATAACATCATCAGGTTCCTCGGTGTTTGAGTATCCTTCATCTGACAGTACCCAAAAGTATCGGATTGAGCCGATGACTTTGTCTTGAGATATGGATGTTTTGTAGGACAAGTCTCTTACACAAAATAAACATTAAAGTGTTAGACATGCTAAACATGTACAAATAACGTAGACAAATAACTTACCAGGGCATTAACAGGGACTAGCAGGAACTCTAGCCAAATGAAAAAAGTCCAAACCACATTGATAGTGGTAATTATCTCATTGTTTACAGGGTATAACAATGAGGTATCCACCAAGAAAGTCTGTACCAAGACTCTTGCATTACTATGTCCAACTAGTTGGCCATGAACATAAGATTCATAACCTCCTAGTTAGGCTTGGATCAAGCCTACAACCACTTTGTGATCTTTGTCTCCAATACAAAGATACACCTCCTCCTGCAAACACAATCTCATACCATTAATAAAATTGATAAAATAAGTATTACTTAAATGTAGATAGACATTTACTTGTCTGACCATAGGTGGAGTGACGATGGACTCCACATGCTCTTCCACCCTACACGAAGTTTGGGCACGTCCCTCACAGCTGCCCCTGGCACTGCCACCCATATCCTTTCTGAGCATTTGCTCCTGAAGGGAGTCACACTACCACTATAAAGCAATCATCTGCTCCTACATCTTATCAAATTTAGTCTTTACTTTTGTTGCTAAGCCTTTGGGTTGGGATGTACTACTCCATGTGTTGGTCCAAGTGTAATGTTTACCCATACCCCAAACTCGACCGGGGTGTTCCTTATTGGGTAAAGTAGTCCTGAGTATGTCACTTGGAGGATGCGGAGTAAACTCAGTCGAAGAGACTCTTTGAGTAAGCGATTCCTACAAAACCCAACCACATTTAACATAAAATTCTCAAAGACAATAATAAAATTAATTCATACAAACTACATTTGAGAAACTTACAATCTCTTCGCTTATTCATTGTGTTGCCTTATCTAGATACTTTTCATGCTTATCCTTGCGAGAATACAGCCACGATTGTTATCAATCGTCATGCTCTCCATAATCTGCACATCTAATTAATTAGTATCAAAATTAATATGGTTAATGATGTAAAATTCAAATAAAAGGGAATGCACCCTTACCACTGTAGGCTTTATGTCGATATAACCGTGTAACACCCCGAAAACTTACATTGTTAACCCTCATGAATAATTAAGTATATAAAGAGGAATTATGACTTAAAGTGAAATTTTGTAAAATTTTAATGTTATGAATTATTTATGAAATTATGGAAATTATATGGAACTTTTAATGTATTGAAAATCCATAAGTTGAATAAAAATTCCAAGCAAACAGTGGAATGAACCGAAGAGGATAAATAAAGAGAAAGAAAAATTATAAGGATTTTATTAAGTGATTAACTGGGAAGGAAAGACCTTCCGGCTAAACTAAAAGGGGTAACCTTCCGGGTGAGGTCACTCAGTCCATACAAAGCATCTCCGGCGGGAAGGCTTCGAGAATAGACGTCTCGTAAGCAAGTATAAATACTAAGGAAATCCTTCCAGAGGTAATAAGTAATAAATTATACGGGACACGTTCGGGGAAAGTGTTCGGACAACGTGACCGGAGGTGAAACACTGGAATGTGTTCAGACAATTTGACCAAAGGTGAAATACCAGAACATGTTTAAATAACTTGACCGGAGGTGAAACACCGGAATGTGTTCAGACAACATATCTAGAGGTGAAATACCGGAACATGTTCGGACAACGTGATCTGAAGTAAAACATCGAAACATGTTCGGACACGTGACCAAAGGTGAAACATCGGAACATGCACGGACAACATGTCCAGAGGTGAAATACTGGAATACGTTCGAGAAACGTGTTCGGATGAAATGATGGAACCCATAGGGTAACAAAACCGGAAAGACCTTTCAGGAACCCTTCCGAATAAATAATTGGACTAAGCACTTAGGAACCTTTCTTACTAAAGAGGGGATACTATATCACGAAGATACTCTCTGCCAAACCAAATGCTTCCACCCAAACAACAACCACCAACTGTCATCAAGGTATTGAAGGAAGACAAGTTGGGACCCTTCATTTCCACTTGTCCAGAATGGCTCCAATGAGGTTTAATAAGTGCAATAATGGGTGGCAAACATGCAAGACTTTTGACTTTAGTTTTGCCTTAGTTGTTGAACCAAGAAGAAGCAAGCTGGCCACAAACTCTAAGCCGGCCAATGAGAAATTGGATTAAGTTCCTTAATCATCAATAACACCTCTATATATAGTGAGGGTAGCATGAGGAGCTCTTTCTTTTATGCTAAGAACTTCTCCTCCTCTCAAGCTCAAGAACAGTAAGGGGAAATTTCATTTCCCAATTCGGTTTAAGTTGAATTATTCATATCCAAAACTTAAGCTTAATTCAAGTAATGATCTTCTAACTAAATCCTATAATTTTTCTGGATTCAAGAAATGAAAACTAATAAGTGTTGCATGTCATGGTGTTGGCCATTTTTTAGGATTGTTTTGTATAATTTAATTGAGGTCTCAAAACATCTCTGATTTTCATGTTTGACAGCTTTTTGGAAAGCTAAACATGTCTATTTTCATGTGTCAAAAGATGAAAAATTTCCCATTTATTGAATTTTAACAAATTTGGCGGAGAAGGTAAACTGTTTTATGAAACTCGTTTTGAGAGTAGTTTTGAAGAAAATGAAGTTTTGAGACATTTAAATGTGATTCCAGAATCCACTTTTGCAAAAGAGTCTTTTAAAAAATTTATTATGATTTGAACATGAATTTGGCTAGATTTGACGGATTTTAAAAGAAATGGAAAATTGACATTTAAACTTTCAAAAAATAAGAGCTGTAAAAATGGTCAAATTGTGTTAAGGATAAGCTTAGGATATGATTTCCTTACTGAAAGTCCTATCTGGAGCAAGGACCTATTGGTCATGCTTAATGTTTAATTTCTTAGGATCTTACTCTCATTCAAGAGAAGGGATTGAGTGTTTGGAAGCTAAGCAAAGTTGTAAGTACAATCCCACCTACAACATGACTTTAAAGTACCCCAAAATTGTTATGTGCTTATGTGTTTGGATACATTTTTATGTGAAAAAAAAATATATTGTGATTGATGAATCTAAAGGTTTTAATGTTGCAAGTTACTATCTTGCTCATGTTTTTATGTTGATGTTTTCCGGCCTTGTTTTATTGACAATGAGGTTTGACTGTTATGGCTACCGGAGGGGTATTAAGGACTTGGTCCGATTCTCTGGTAGTTACAAATGGGTATACACACCGAAGGGGGCCCAATAATGCTTTAAAGGAATGTATAATTACTTTTCATGGTTTGAATGTGATGGTTTTTAAATAAATAATTATAGAACATTGTGGAGCAAAATATTGTGCTTATTGAGTTTTCCACTCACATATTTCACTTTCATGTTGTAGATGATCGAGGTAAGTGACCGGCTAGGTGATGAGTGTTTGGACCGGAGCTGAGTTCGAGAGGCGGTGATGGATTGATATGGAACTTGCTATAAGGGGAAATTAATGCTTCCGTTCAGTGTTAAATATTTTGTAAAGTTAATGTTTTCAACAAAACTTGAATGTTGTATGTATACTGTTTGGCTAAGTTAAGAAATGGAACACCTTTTATGCTTTTGAATAGTTATATAAGCTTTTGAATAGTGTTCAGTAATATTAGAAATCCCATCGGATCGTGGGGTCATTTAAAGAATCTTTTTTGTTCATGGGAAGAAGCTGTGACTGGATATCTATTTTAATTCGGTTCCGTCTAGACAAATGTTTTCCGAAAACACGATTTGCCATTGGTGAATCCTTCTGGTTTATTTTAAAAGTAGGATGGTTTTACATGGGTTCTCTAAAACCTCTTCCTTTCAAGTTACACTTTTTTCACGTACGTTTTCCGAAACAAGGTTCTTGCGGTTTGAGGGTCTTCTTCTGAAAGCACCATTCTTTAATTTTACTTCCCTTTGATTTTCAAGGTTTTGTATAAAAGAATCCGATTTACTTGTTTTTAAGGAAGTATTGTGAATTTAAGACTGTATTCGAACACTTGTTTTTATTTATTTATTTTATTGTTTTGAGGATTTTTCCCAAATCAAACAATTTAAGGTATTCAGTATTTTATATTGAATGTACTCTCGTTCAAAGTTCGAGATTAATATATTTTCCAAATTAAATATTTATGACACGTTGATGAAGAATTGTGTTTTACTAGTTAATTTAGTTTTTAAATAAAAAATAATAATTCACAGTTTTGGCATTATGTGTGCTAAATAAGTGGGAAATGAGTTTAAGAAAATAAGGGATGTTACATTATGGGATTTGTAAATTTGTGGATCTGTAGCTTCTTATATTGAAGATTTTTGTGGGAGTTGTAGATTTGTGGATCTCTAACTTCTTATATTGAAGATGTTTGTGGGATTTGTGGGATTTGTAACTTCTTATATTGAAGATGTTTGTGAGATTTGTGTATTGAAGATATTTAGATTTGTTAGATTCGTAACTTTTTATAATTGTTGATACATTTTTAGATTGTATGTTTTGGGTTTTATCAATTATTCGAGATCGTCTTATTTGAATGAAATTAGATTGTAAGTTTGTGGGATTTCTAGATTGTACGTTGTGGATTTTTAATCGAGATGGTAAGTTCAAGGGTTGTAGCTATTCTCATATTCAACCATTGAGATAATTTGTTGGGCTGCTTAGTGGTAGTTCATACCTTGATGGTTAGGAAGTGACTAAACTTAATAGAAGGAAGCTGAAGTTTATTTTTGGAAGCAGAGGAAATACTGGTTGTGTTGGTAAGTGTGATTTAGTTGTGTATGTTAACTAGGAAGTTTAGGGATTGTAGTTAAGAATAGATGCAACCATTAAGACATTTTATTGTGCTTGTTAGTTGCTCGTATCCTAATAGTTTGGAAGTGACTAAACTTAATAGAAAGGAATTTGAAGTTGAGGTTGATCTAGGCTTTATGTTTGGAAGCCAGTAAATGTGATTTAGTTATGTAGGTTAGCTGGGAAGTTTAGGGGGTGTAGCTATTCTCAAATGCAACAATTAATACATTTGTTAGGCTGGTTTGTTGTAGTTCGTATTTAGAATATTGAGTTCTTGTTTTTATACTAAAATTGATCATATTAGACTACAACTTTCTATATCTCTTCATGTCTTGGTTACAAATCATTCATTGTCACTTCTGCCCTTGCACTTATAAGTATGGCATAATTCAAATCCCTTTGTTCATTTTGAAATATAAAAATTCATTTCAGTTGAGTTTATTTGCACTTCCTATTTTGTCAGTGAATTGGATTAGAATCGTTATATGAAGTTTCTGGTCTTTGTTTCTTCTTCCAATAGCTACTTAGTTTGAAATGCTTTTTTCTTTGAATATATAACTTTATATAGGCAAAACTGTTTTAGTGCTGAGGCAAAGGAAA
>WUAT03173474.1:0-11940 GCA_010015005.3 Ulmus americana | reverse complement strand
TGTAACGAACATGTAGCGGTTTTAGACAATTACAAAAAGTCTGGACCTATAGTAACATGTGCTGTCACAGTGAACCAACATAAGCTACAATACCATATCGGTAGCGGTTTTTAGAGGCTATAAAGACCAAATATGTTGTAATGATATATTTGTAGAGACTAATATTGTGTTCATGAATGTTGTGCATAAAATCATCCGGGCGTTAGGATTAATGGTTTGTGGTAAGATGGATGTCTGAGAGTCGTAACGAAAGTGAGGTTGATGATTGAATTGTTTTCAGGATTGGGTGATGTTTGATTATTCTAATTGTTGTGTGTTGTGTGAAATTTTTGGGACACAAGTTGAATGACTCATTGATTAATGCTTTTATTGTTTTGTTTTATTTCTTAGCTTAGGTTTAGAGACCCCTTTTAGTTTTTCGCTTGAATTGCTAAGGACTAGCAATAAGCTAGTTTATGGTTGTGATTAGAGCTAAAAATGCATATAAATTAGTGTATATTTGTTAGTATTTAGGGTTTAGATTATATATTTATACCTTAATATTTCTTAAGTGTTATATTTGGTTTCACAATTTATTTTTATGCATTTCCAGGTATTTTGAGCCTAAAAGGAGATTAATAATGGAGATTGAAGATTGTGGGATATATCTGGGTCAAGCCAGAGCTGAATAGCACATTTGGAAGCCATAGAATTTCAATAGAAGTTAAAATCAAAGTGCTGAAAATTTGGGTAAGTTTGACTCTGCACATACTTTATTATTTTGGCCATAACTTCTTCATTCGAAGTCCAAACGAGGTGCTCTTGGCAGCTATAGAAAGCTAAGAGAAAGGGATACAACTTTTGTGAAGCCACCCAGGCCCAACTCATCTGTGATTCAGCGTCACGGTGCCTCAAATCTCGCACGGCGGCATGGTCACGATTTTTTAGTTTTTAAAATTAGATTATCTCTATCTTTTAAGGTTTTTGATTTAGATCTACTTTTCAAAATGTCCTAAACCTCTTGTATTACAAATAGGCCATTAGGAGATCTTCTCTATAATCTAACTATCATGAGTTTAGCAATTCTTATTGAAGAGAAGATGTTTTCTGGTTAAAGTCTCTAACAAAGCTAGAATGGATCTTATAGGTGTAATCTTTTATTTTCTCTTGTTTTGATTTCTATTATGTGACAGATAATGGTTGTTTTATTTCAATTCCTTTCAATAAAAGAAATTATTTATACATGTGATAGATGATTTCTTAATTTATTATGTTTAATTCTATGTGAGAGATAGAATAGATAATTTATGTGAGAGATAGATTATTATGTTGTTTCTATTCATAAAAAAAACATAAGTCTAGTCAAGCTTCTCTTATGTTGGCCTTTGTGAGTAGTAATTAATCGAATTAAGATCAATTTTATAGGATTTTCGTTTAGAAACATCTTAACTTTAGGGCTTAATTAAAGAATTGAAATAAATCAACAAACAAATCAAAACTAGAAATTGGTAGTTGAAACTTGGGTCAAATTCAATACTTTGTGATTTAATATATTGTTTTATCCTTTTCAACTTAATCATTCAATCTTTTTCTTTATTTAAGATTTTAATTTTATTTTGTTTCTAAGTTTTCACTCTCTTTTGCAAGCATTCTTTGTGGGATCGACACCTCTTCTATACCGCAATTATCAAGTGTAAAGTTGAGCGTAATCAGCTGTTTATTAGAGATTTTTAAAGTAATTATAGGAATTATTAATTGTCATTTATTGTGCCATAATTGTCATTTATTTTGTATCCTCTATTTACTAGATCAACCTTAATTCTAGACTTACATGTAGGAAACCCTTTTTGTACATTGCTATATATACTTGTATTCTTCTTTTATTTTATAAAATGAAAAATATTCCCAAAATTCCTCTAATTTATCATAGTATCGGAGTAGAGATCCTAGGAGTTTTTAGGATTTCTGAACCTTAACTAGAAAACCCAAAACAAATCAGAAACCATGGTGAAACCAACTGAGTTGGTGGATCATAAGAATGAAGGCAAAAACTCTACTACTAGAATCCTAAAGAATTTGACGACCATATGATGCAAGCTTTGACTAAGAATCATATCCATACTCAAGTGACTACGTATGATACAAAGGCAAAGGAAAAATAGAAGAAGGAGGTTGTACTTATTGTGGGAACATGAAACACGCTCGTTAAACATGCTTTAAATTACATGGGTATCTAGAATGGTGGAAAGAACTCAAAGCAAGGAAACAACAAAAGGCTACTGGTGGCTCGGGACAGTCAGCCTTGGTGGAACCTAAACATGAGTCAACCACCATTAGTAATCAAGGTGATTATAGTGGCTGGATAGTTTACTCGGGCACAACTGACCACATGACATTTTGTTCAAATGACTTTGCTAATATTACGAAGCCTAAACAAACTAGTATTGCTAATGCTAGCGGGGTCACATATCCAGTTACATGATCTGGAACAATGAACTTATCATCCTCTTTCTCTCACTTTGTCCAATACTTTACTAGTTCCATCTCTTTCAAATAAATTGATGTCAGTAGGTCAAATTACTGAATAACTAAATTGTGTTGCTTTAATTTACCCTACTTTTTTCCTTCTTCAGGATATTCTCACCAAGGATATCATTGGGTGTGGTACTAAGAGATGGGGGATATACTACATGGATGACTTCAATTCTGGTAGAGCTAATAATGTGTAACACATGACTAGTGCTAAGGAGAAACAAATTTGGCTATCACATCATAGCTTGGGGCATCAATCATTTGATTAAATGAAACACTTGTTCCCTAATTTGTTTTCTAATTTGTATGATTCAAATTTTAAATGTGATACTTTCATTTTAGCTAAAATTCATCGAGCACCTTTTTCCAATTAGCTTGAGTAAAAGTGATACTTCTTTCACCTTGATTCATTCCGATGTTTGGGGACCCTCCCCAGTTACTATTACTTCTGACATATGTTGCTTTTTGACTTTTATAGATGATTGTACTCGAATGACTTAGTTGTACTTGTTGGTGTTTGGTATGTTTCAAACATTTTATGCTATGATTCAAACTCAATTTTGAGCCAAAATCTGAATTCGTCAATCTGAAAATGTTGGAGAATATGTCATTCACGAATTTCAAGCTTATTTTTAACCAAATGGCCTTATTCATGAAACCTCATGAATTCAAACACCACAAAAAAATGGTGTGCCCGAACAAAAAAGTAAACATATATTAGAATTAATGCATGCCTTGTTGATCAGAGCAAATATGACAAGTAGATACTGGGTTAATGCTATTGTTAGTGCATTACACCTATTGAATTGAATGCCTTCAAAGGTATTGGATTTCAAGACTCCTTTACAAGTGTTGTCTCATCATGTGGCCTTGCCTTCTATGACATTGATTCCTCCATGCATTTTTGTCTATGTTGCTTTTGTTTACCTCTATAAAAATCAATGGACTAAACTTGATCCTTGTGTAGTTCATTATACTTTTTTGGGTTATAGTCCACAAATGACTGGTATCCAATTCTTTTCTTCAGGGGGAGATAAGGGTTGAAGAGCAGAACTAATGGGATTGCCCAGGAATTGAGGAAATTTAAGATAGTCTAATACAAGTTTCATATGACCAACAACAATCGTGTGACGAGTTGACGAGTGAAAGAAATGAAGTTGTAATTGGTGAAGAAAGTAAAAGAGATGATACAGACATTGTTGAGGAAGTTGAATTTGAATTTGAAACTTTTGAATCTAAAACATCTCTTAAAAAAACTCCTGTCTTTTATACCCAACAACCCTTCTCCTGAGAATATCCCCTACAAAATCTTCTCTTCTTGCTTTATTAGAGACTCCTACTAGTTATAACTTACTTTTTAGGCATAACCGTGGCAAACCACCGAATCGATATTCACCTGACTATGAAGGAAGATAGTCAAAATATCTTATTGCCAACCACGTCTCAACCCAAAGGTTATCAAAACCTATGAAAGCCTTTGTCCATAAACTCTCTGCTGATCATGTTCCTAATACAGTACAAGAAGCCTTGAATGACACCAAGTGGACTCAAGCAATTACTAAGGAAATGAAAGCATTGTAGAAGAATAGTAGGTGGATGCTTATATCGATGCCAAAGGGAAAGAAAATGGTGGGTTGTAGATGGGTGTTCTCCATCAAACACAAGGCATATGGATCAATAGAAAGATACAAATCAAGACTCATAGTGAAGGGATATACCCAGACATATGGTATAGACTATTAGGATACTTTTTCGTCCATTGCAAAGTTGAATACTGTTTGAGTGTTACTTTCTTTTGCAGCAAACTTAGATTGGTTGATGCACTAGTTTCATGTAAAGAACACTTTTCTTCATTGGGACCTTAAGAAAGAAGTGTACATGGAAATTCCTCCCAGCTTTACCACTTCATTTGGACTAAGGTCGTATGCAAGCTGAAGAAGGTGTTATACAGGATGAAACAATCACTAAGAGCTTAGTTTGGAAAATTTAGTTTGGCTATGAGCAAGTATGGTTACAACCAAAGCAATTCAGATCATATTATTTTCTTGAAACATCAACAAGGGAAAGAAACAACTCTAATAGTCTATGTTGACGATATGACAATTACAGGAAAGACAAAGAAGAAATCTCTAGTTTGCAAAATCATTTGGCTACTGAATTCGAAATGAAGAATCTTGGGGGGTTGAAGTAATTTTTGGGTATTGAAGTTGCTCTGTCAAGTCAATGCATATTCCTATCACAAAGGAAATATGTATTTGATTTATTATCTGAAATGAGGATGCTTGATTGTAGACCTGCAGATACACTAATAGTTCACAACCAGAACATCCAGATCAAGTGCCAACCAATAAAGAGAGGTACCAAAGATTAGTGGGCAAGCTAATTTACTTATCCCATACTTGTCCAGATATTTGCTTATGTTGTTAGCATAGTGAGCCAGTTCATGCATTGTCCTAGTGAAGATCATATGAATTCGGTAATTCTGATTCTACAGTACTTGAAGTCCAGAAAAAGGAATCAGTTCACAAAGAATAATAATCTAAATATTGATGGTTATATAGAGGTAGACTGGGCTGGAAAAAATACTAACAGACAATCTACATCAGGCTATTTTAACTTTATGGTAGGTAATTTAGTCACATGGAGGAGTAAAAAGCATAAGGTTCTTTCACTATCTAGTGCAGAGTCTGAGTTTAGAGACATGGCTAAGGGACTTTGCAAACTACTTTGGTTAAAAAGGCTACTAAAAGAAATTGGATACTCATTTGATTCTCCAATGAACCTATTTCGCAATAATAAAGTGGCTATAAATATTGCACACAATCCAGTTCAACATAATCGTACAAAATATATTGAAGTGGATTGACATTTCATCAAGGAGAAACTTGAGACAAAGATTACTCAGTTTCCATTTGTGAAGTTAAAAGACCAGTTAGCAGATATACTTACAAAAGCTGTCTCTAGTAAAGTGTTCTATAATTCACTGGATAAGTTGGGCATTAGAGATATCTATGCACTAGCTTGAGTGGGAATGTTGGGGTGAGCTTCCATTAGAGCTTTTTAGAGTAATGTAGGAATTATTAATTGTCATTTATTGTGCCGTAATTGTCGTGTATTTTGCCATTTATTTTGTATCCCCTATTTATTGGGTCAATCTTAATTCTAGCCATAGATATAGGAAACACTTTCAGTATATTGCTATATATACTTGTATTCTTCATGTATTTTATTCAATGAAAAATATTCCCAAAACTTCCTCTAATTTATCACCATCAACCACCAACTTAAAGAAATTCAACAACAACTGGAGGAGCTCCAACAAGACAATAACCCTCACAACGCGATGGTGAAATCTTTTGGAAGAGACACAATCACTTTTCAGTGAGGAAATCAGGATGACGAACATGCCGGAGTGATTCAAGATTTTGGATGCAAAGTATGACGGGATAGGTGACGCTGCTCAACACGTTGAAACTTACAAGAGCTAGATGAAACTTAACACACAGATTACCAAGAGCTTTTCTTGAGTCAAATTCTCTAAATCAATGGCCGATTGAGAGCAAAATAACATATGTTTTAGTATTTTGTTTGTCATAGAAGTTTTTGAAAGCAATGGAAGCATTTTTAACTCTCTAGTCACCTATGTTGTTAACCACAAACATTAAAAATAAAAATAATGAGTTAAACAAGAACAACACCAAGTTTTCTCTAGATAAGTTCATACTAAAGCTATTGTCTCATATCTATACTAGATTAGTTTAATCTTTATATGTACAGAAGTGCTTAGTAAAGGGAAGAGATCTAGTTGGAAAAGGTCAATAACAGCTTTGGAGGCTAGGAACCAATTTTTCAAGAAACACTTGAGACTGAAAAAAGAAATTTTAGATATGAGTTATAAATGTAAAGCAAAAAGTAGGATTTTTGAAGTCCTCAATTTTCCAAAAAGTAAGAAATAAAACATTATTTTCGTTTACAAATTCTTTGTTAAGAAAAGGGGAAACAAAGGAGAGAGAAATAAACCTATTATTACCTAGAGTTGCTACCCTTCAATTGGTGAACATGAGCATCAACTAGTTTTAAGTCAGCACTTGGCTGATCTTTGTGAAGAAAGAGTTCTAGTGAGATCATTTAAAAGCTTCTCAGAGTCTTCAAAGAAGAGAAACACCATTTCAACAACAAAATCATGATTGCTCTCATCTTGCAACTGTGGAACTAGCCCTCCAAAGATCCATTCTCTCACCAATACAAGAACATTAAAAAGAATATAAGAGAAAGCCACACAAATCAACTCCAACACAAAAATCAACAAAAACAAACAAACCCCATCAAAGATTTAGGCAAAAATATTACATTTCCAGCATTTTTACCTCCAAAAACAAAGATTTTATGTAATCAACCCACTGTCTCTGCATCTGACCCACCTCCATGCTTCTTCTCTTGCCTTTGTTCTTCTCAACAACGAACCTAAAAGACACTGTTTATCCAACAAAGCTGGAACCTTTGAATCTCAGATCTTGAGAAATTATTGTACAATCAAAATATAAATGCTTGGAACGCTTGAAATGGAATTGATTGAGTTAATGCACACACAAAAATATAGAACTTGCTGAAAGAAAAAAAAAATCCAAACTTATTTTATCCTTCTCCGAATTTGTGTTGTATGCTCTTAGGTGGTGTTTGTTTCATAAAATGGAATAGGAATGGTAATGCAATATAATAGGAATGGTAATTGGAATGCATTATGTTGTTTGATTGAAATTCGAAATTAATACTGTAATGAAGATTATTGTGCTTGATTGAGTATTGAAATATAATGAAAAAAAAAATGTTACTTTTATCAAAATACCCCAAATAGTTTTTGGATTAACTTTTTGGAAAGATCAATAATTTTTTTTTTATGTAATTAAGAAATATATACTTTTTGTACTATTAGGGTCAAAATTATCACTACAAAGATGGGCCTCGAAATCAAGTCCACTAGACTAGCCTAGCACGGGAATGTTTGTTCGAAACATTTCGGTACATAATACAATTATCAATCCGAACGGAATAAGTATCAACTCGTAAACAGACCTGGTCCTAATCTCCGTACAGAATATCTTCGAAATTCAAAGGATCATCCCCCAAGATATTCTCAACTACTTTGACTTGCCGAGTGACTGTTCAACCACATGAGCAGGGATCTCAAGTTGTTTTCAAATTGAGTGGAGCACAAACTGGGACTTCAATGGAAAATCCTAAAATCCAATAAAAAGGTGTTAAAAATCCTTCACGGGACAAACAATTTATCAAATTCAAGCTATTCATACAAAAAAAAAAAAAACAAAGCTCTCGAGAACTCAAATCTCAATCTTATGCCGCCATCAGTCCACCATACTCTGACCATCCATACTCCGGTCATCTATACTCATGTTCATACTCCAATAATCACATTAGCTTCCGTTCCAGACATAATTATTTTCTATTTGTACTTTAATTGGTATAATAATACCATTATTACAATATTTATTTTTCTAATTATTTATTTTGTTTACATTCATATCACGAACTAACTTAGGCGTCGAAGTGACTTTAGCTAGCCCCATTCCGACTCCGGTGTCAAGGTTGTCCCGTTCATTCTTTTTCTTATTTTTGGTTCACAGGTCGCTAGTACCCTAACAAATTCAATTATATATTTAAGCCTATACAATTTGGTGCCCACCGTGAGGCCCTGACAATCAATCTGAGCCAAATCAAATGAGTGGATCAACCTAAAAAATGGCATAAGTTTCAGAAACACCAAACCATGACTCCCAAATGGAAACCCTGTTGAACCAGATGAGCGAATGACTTCGTCAACTGGAATAAGAGAATAATGAAATGGGCACACAAAACTTGCAATACCAGCACTAGATTGAAGCACACAACAATGAATAGACGCTAAGCAGCTCGAGATTCTGCACGAATATCTTATCAATGCCCTCATTCGAGACTCTAAACGAAAAAATTACCAAAATCCAGGCAAGTGGTTCAGGGCCTAATCCTACTAATGATCAAGCCAACCATAACCAAGAAGAACAAATTGCATCATCAACAAATGCAATACAACCTCCAGAGATATTACTCAGTCGAATGCCATTAGCATTCCACTCCCAACAAACACAAATGAGGTAGAACTTCAACGCCAACTCAATGAAATGGAAGACCTAATTCGATGGATCCCAGGAATGCCCACACCAATTAAGAAGAGCTCCGTCAACTCGTACGAAGATTCCCCTTTCACCGATAACATCACTCTTGTAGAGATGCCTCATAAGTTCAATTTTCTAAACATGAAACTGTACAGCGGGACATTCATTCCAGATGATCATATCGCGCAATATAAACAGCGTATATTTACAACGGCAATCCTAAGGGATTTAAGGGAGACATGCATGTGTAAAGATTTTGGTTTGAGTTTGATCAGACTAACATTGCAATCGTACACCAACCTCCCTAATAACTCAATCTGTTCATTCGCCCAGTTGACAGACACTTTGTCGAGTAGTTCACTAGTAGCAAGATACCTGAACGAGATTCACGACATCTAAACACCATCAGACAAGGAAATAGGGAATCCCTAAGAGAATACATTGCTCTATTCAATAAGGAAAGCGTATCAATTTCTAACCCTAATACCGAGAATGTCATAAATACTTTCAAGAACAGACTACACTACAGCCTAAATCTATGCAAGGAACTCACCAAGTTCCCCTGTAAAAACTTCGAAGACATATTAGCCAAAGCTTGGGCTTAGCTCTGGTGGGACAAAGATGAAGAAAATAAAATCTCAATGCAGCTGCCAATCAAACCTGGTCAAGAGTCTCCTAATTATTCAAGCAGACACGAAAGCAAATCTCTTAAACAACCACGAAGAGTTCCCGAACAGACCTACGAACCTTATTCAATCGGAAGCCACCAAATAGAGAATAGGCGAGAGTTGAAGGACTCAAGGAAGTCGTACACAAGAAGGGACCGAGCACAAGAAACACCAAAATTTCCTGAATATAACCTAAGCATCAAGCCGGCTGAACTTGTCGGAGTACTGAAAGGAATGGGGGAAACGGTTAAGTGGCCGCCCAAAATGAAGTCTCTACCCGGCGTTTGAGACACAAGCAAATGGTGCGAATTTCATCAAAACCATGGCCACCGAATAGACGAATGCCACACTCTTCTATTAGAGGTCGCTGAACTCCTCAAACTAGGGCACTTTAAAGATCTTCTCTCAGATGCACCAGAGCAACAAGAGAAAAAAATTTGAATGGAGCAAAAGATGACACTCCACCAGTACCACCTAGGACAAACAAAATAATCAATGTAATCAGCGGTGGTTCTGAGGTAAGCGGAGTCTCGTACACTGCAGTAAAAAGAAGTAGTCACCGAGTGGCCAGCACAGATCTTCACAAGATTGGTCGCTATGATCTAAGAATCCTCTAGACGATAAGCTTCCATTCAGACGAATCCAACTATCACAACGATCTGCACGATGACACCTTGGCAATATCTCTTTCAATTGCTAATTGCTTAATTAAGCATATTCTCGTTGACAACGGGAGTTTCACAAATGAGCTTTTCTTAAATGTGTACAAGGAAATGGGGCTTAAGGAAAAGGACATCATACGAAGATGCATCTCCTTGGTAAGCTTTAGCGACGAATCGAGGAGCATAATTGGGGAAACCATTCTACCAATCTAAGTAGAAAGGGTGAACATGTACACAAAATTCCTAATCCTAAACAGTCTATTCGCATATAATGTCATTTTGGGTCGACTCTGGATCCATCGGATGGAAGCCTTACCATTTACTTACCATCAAATTCTTTGATTCCCAACCAAATGGGGAATCAAGAAAATATATGGAAAACAGTACGAATCATGCCAATGTTATTAAACTACCCTATAACCACCACCTATGATCCACTCCTTAAACTATAATTTAGTGTAAACTTCTAAATCTATGCTCTGTGACCCATTTCCCAAAGTTTCATCATATGACTTATATGCTTTATCCCTCTATAATATATCACATTTATTCATATAAATTGGTACCACAATATTGTGCCTCCACGAATCTGTTATTTTTCTAGTTTCCAAAATCTTATGAAAGAGCCCAGTTAGTTATTGAATCCCAAATTCTCCTAGACATTTTCATGCCTCAATTGGTATATCATTTGGTCTAATTGGCTTCCTTGACTTCATTCTTTTCAAAGCTTCTCTTACTTCTTTTTTACTAACTCTGTGATGGAATGAGTGATGTCTCCCTTCCTATGAAGTATATCCCTCAAAGTTTAACTTTCCTACATATGTCCCATTGAGTAGGTTCCAGAAGTAATCCCTTTGTCTATCAAAAATAGTTTTATCCTACCTTTGAACTCTTCCATCCTCATGCTTAACACACTTAACATAACTCAAATCCCTATTTTTTTCATTCTCTCACTTTAGCTATCATGAAGATATCATTCTCCTCTTCTTTTATTACTAGCTTATTATATTGATCATCATACGCTCTCTTTTTGGCCTACCATACTGCTTTACTACTCAGTCTATTAGCTTGCTTATAAATCTCATAATACGACCTTAGCATTCCACCACCATGTCTCCTTACCATGATCATCTTCTCCTTTGGCCTCTCGTAGCTCTTCCTTCACCCCTTTCCTTTTACGGTTAGCCGTATGTTCAAAAATCTCTGCACTAATAATCATATAATTTAGCCCTAGATTCTTGCAACCTTCTATGACTAACTGACCATCCAAAACCTTATTTCTAACTTTCTAGCACTCATCTGCCTTTAAAGACCACCATTTAATCCTCGGCCTAACCTGTCCTTGGGCTACTCTACCCCTACTCTAACAAACTATGTTGGTTCGTCAAACACTCTCTTGGTATAACCTTACAATTTTTACAACTACCTAGATATTGTCTTAGTAATCAATTTGGCTCCTATTATGCCCAATCACAAAGGTCACCAAATGATCTTCCCTCTTCTTATAGAAAGTATTTACGATACTAAATTAAATTACTAGCTAAAGCAAAATCTAGAAAAGAATTCCACATATTGTTTCGAACCCCAAATCTTTGACCTCCATGACCCTTCCATACCCAACTCTATCCTTACCGACATGGCCATTCAAATCCTTGCCTAGGATAACCTTGTTAGAAGTGGGGATATTTCTTGAACTAATTCCTCCAAAGAGTCCCAAAAACTACCCTTCTTAGTCTTTTCATCTAAACCAACTTGAGGAGCATACATGTTGTTGGTCCGGATGGCAAAATAAGAGGGGGGTGAATTGGTTGTTTAAGAACTTTGAAAAATTTTCACTTAAATAATGAAAACCAAAACACTTTGTTCTTGCAAATTAAATGTAAATTGCGGAAGCTTAAAAACGTAAAGTAATTTGCAAGAAGAGAAAGA
>WUAT03173364.1:0-11940 GCA_010015005.3 Ulmus americana | reverse complement strand
GAATGCCACTAAAATGAGGCATCAAAACATTTATACCCTTGTTTTAAATCCATTACAAATATGCCACTTTTTTTTTACTTATTTTATCTCTCTATAAAATGACAAATTATAAAGAAATTTAGTGACTAAGATAAATGACCCTAAATATGGAGGGGTAAAAATATATTTTACACAAAAAAAAAAAAAAATATAGATGTAATAATTTTTAAAAGAGTGTGCAAATGCAATGGGTTAGGGAAAAGGGGGTATAGGATGTAATTTCCTCCAAGATAAACTCTTTAATAGATATTGGATGAGTGGCTCAATTTTTAATAAACTTGAAAAACAAATAAAGAACAAATACTTAAAACTTAAAGGGCGGGTTACACTATTGATATATTCTTTAACATTGGGGAAATGCTTTTTGGTACAAATATCTCTCAATGTTGGCGCGCTTTATATGTTGTCCATCAAAGTTAGAATTTGGCCCGAATATTTCTTAAAGTTTCATTCTATTTGCAATTGTGATAGAACGAGAAACATAGTGGAAATCCATTTATTTTACCCTCACACGTGACCCGCATGTGAGAGGTATTTCTGGAAAAAATAACCATTGAAACCCAATCTTCATTTTTTATTATTATTTATTTTTATCAGAAACCCCTCATAAACTCCCATAAAAACAAAAATATGGCTCATCTTTTTGAGGATTTTTTCAATTGGGTCTTAACCTTTTCAAAAGTCCATCACCACCTTTTCTGAAAGCATCACAATGTTTTGGTTCAGGAACAAACCAATTCTGGGAAGGTGCAGGTTCATCACATAAGGTGAGATTCTCCAACCATCAAATAAAACTAGAACTCATAACCTTACTTAGCAATGCATATCAAAATAAAAAGTGTAATACAAACTAATTACTTAGCAATTCAACCTCTTTAGGGAGAGATTCTCCAACCATTTTGAGCACTTCCATTAACTGAAAAAAGAGAATGGGAAATTCTAATTACCAAATCTGCAAAACTAAACTAGAACCCATAACCTTAATCCAAAATCATAGAAACTTGATTGATAAAAAAGAAACCTTAAATAACCAAATCAAACCTAATCTAACGTAAATAAGATAAAAAAGAAATACAAGGTAAAGAGAAAACAAATTACATACATCCAATAAACAAAATACCAAGGAATAGTCCCCAAAACGATTTATCTTTGTGAAACCCTAAAAATTCTAGAATTATGGCCTAATTAAAATAAATAATGTGAAACCCCAAATATTCTAGAATTATATCCTAACTAAATTAAATAAATTCTAGGATATTTTATCTCATTTATCTTGATAAAATTTCCCAAACCCGGACTGGGATGTGAAATTTATATATGGTAGGAAAGTTATAATTAATTAGAGTTTGCTCTAGTGTTCAACCGAAAGGGTCAGTTTGTAAGAAACTATGATCCGAAAAACATTTCGAGGGCATTCTAGAAAAGGAAGCAGGATTCTGGAAAGACACTCTAGAAATCATTTTGAAAGCCGTTAAGTAATCTGAATAATGCTTCAGCAAGACGCTAAGTGACCTTGAAATTGTTCTGAAAGGCATGAGGCCGAAAAACCTAAGCTAAGAAGGAAGGACCCATAACTAGGATATACTAGAAGAATATTTGGGGACAACGTTAGACGAATAAGAACTGTTTGGGAACAGGTGGTTTAGCATGATAGCGTGCCGACCCTCTGGATTGGTGCATGCGCCCTACGTGGCGAAGGGAACTGTCTTGTCCAACTGACCAGGGTAGTAGGTAAAGGTCTTGTTGAGCACGTGGGCTCGACAGGCTTGAGTGGGAAGTTTCCCATCACTATTTGGCTAATAGAAGGTGAGTTTAGGGAATTAAACATGTTTTGATGGCCCTATAAATAGAAGGAGAAGGAGACATTATCACTTTCAATTACCCTCTTGTTCTCTTGAAATTCTCTATTTCCAGGAACATGAAGAAATAGGAATCAGAGAAAGTTGGTGGCACACCCATCATTTCTTAAGAGCTTTCAATTGAGAAACTAAAGCTCTTTAAAGGTTAGGAACTTGGTTTATTTCCTCAAGTGTTTAATGAAAAACCCAGAAGGGGGTTTTGAAATGGAATCCTTTAGGCATTCCATCGAGATTAGTTCGCTCGGACAAGGGAAGAAATCAACCCAAAGATTTTGGGCTGAGGTAAACTTTTCAGAGCTAAAATAATGGAATAATCATGCTTGCATGCTAGAGTTTTAAGGTTTCAACCTTAACTAAGTTGAATATGAAATTGCATGTTACCATTTCACTGAGCTTTCGGTAAGCTTGAGGAAAACCAAGTAGGAAACCCATTAAAAAAAAAAAGGATAAAAGAGAAGAAGAAAAAATGCATGTTTGGATTTAAAAGAAAGAAAAATCTAGTATTTTATAAAAATAAATAAATAAAAAAAGGTGGAAATGTGATTTCTAATATTAAAGGAGAATTTCTAGCTAAAACAAGGCGTTTTGAAAAAGAAAACTTGAGCTTTTAGGATTAATTTGGGTAATTTATTTCTAAAATATAAAAACAAGCTTTAACAAGAATCTTAAGGATAAAAATCTTGATAAAGGGTGTTTTATTTTAAACCAAGCATTTTAGGCGGAACTTTTTATTAGATTTAAACTTTTGGAAGTTTACAAAAGGGGAATGGAATTTTAAGAAAACAATAATAGTAAATGTTTGAGAAATCTAGAACTTGCCTAGGAAGCCTTTATAGAGTCGGGATCTGAAAAGCAAAACTTAAAATAAATATGCATTGTGTGTATATAGGTAGGGTTTCCGTAAAAGAAAAAAAAGGAGATCCTGGAGTACAACAAAACATTAAATATAGACCTCACCTACAACATGTAACAAAATGATTTTCTGAAATCAAGTGATCTAGATGAGTGATAGGTTATATGCATGACATAACATTTCTAAGGTCTCATATTATGAATTGAATATGTGCAACTATAAGAATTGATTTACATAAGTACCCTTCTCGTTGAGTATATGAATTCAAATGTGGTTTACAGGTGTTTGTGGAATCGTTATATGGATTACAAGTGCTCTGGATGTGCAAACTTGATTTTGTTACACTGAGTAATGAATGATTTTTTTTGTTGAACAAAGTCATGAATGATTATTAAAGTGCAAAATATTGATCATGTATTCATCATTAAACATGTTTTAAAAGCTTTCCACAAAAAGTCTCTATATGTAAGGTTGAGCTTGGTTTATGTAACCCATAACACATTCAGATGCGTCCCTGACTGAGACCGAAAAGTTATAATTGAAAAGATTTTTTAATTGTAGTGTCGTACCTAGTCTCCACAGTTATGAGGTTGCCTCCCTAGTTGTGAGTTCCAAAAGTGATAAAGAGAAAAGATAGCTCGGAGCTAGTGATTGGGTCTCTTGTGGCGACCTGACTTTTTTTAAACACTTTACTTAGAAAACCTTACCAAAAATCAAAGTGAATATATATTTAAAAGAAAACTTTATTGGTTGAAACTACAAACCTTATTAAAACATGGTTCAACCTAGTCTAAGCAAAAACATGCCAAGCGAAACCAGGCCATCACTAACCATTTTCTGCAACCTTAATTTTTGCGGAAATAACTCTTTTAAAAAATTCTAGTTTGTTAGAAAGTAAATCTAAAACAAAAATGCTAGTAAGCCGTCCAACTTACCAGACTTATAGTTTATAGTCCCAAAATAATAATTACAGACCAAATAACATAAACATGAGTTAAACACATCTAAAAGCATCAAAGTGAAACATAGATCTTAAAGAACTTGAAAGAAAACAACTAAAACATTATACACATATCAAAAGCGGTTTTCATATGCAGTGGGTTTGCTCCATTCTCACCTTCCAAAAATTGGCCCACAAACTGGCATCTCATTAAGCATCATGGATGTGCTTGCCTTGGTACCTACAACATGAAAGTAAGTCCTGAGTCGAGGCTTAGCAAGAACATACATATATCACAAAATGGTGCAATAGATCTAATAAACACATACAACAATCAAGCATTTATAACACAGTTTTGAGATGTATGCATATGCCTACTAAAATGCAAACACTATTCTTTTGACCTTAGTTCATTCTGTAGACTCTTTCTGTATTCTGTTGTTCTAGACTCGGCCATGTGTACGTACTTGGCACGCAATCATTGGAGGGTATCGGGGGAGCTACCTAAGTCCAACACTAGTCTTTGGCTCTAAGTATTCCGCAATGGTTCCAGATTACGAAACATCTTTGAACATAGAATCATGGGTGAGGAAAGAATGCTCTCTTATAGAGGATTTGTATGACACCACCTATATTTTTCTTATCCCTTGTAACTTTTAATTTTTACACTTTAAGTCTCCTAATTAACAGTTCATAGTTTATGCAACCTAAGTGCATTTTAAACTTGCTTTAGAGACTCCTTTGACTGTTACCTAACTTTGGATGCATATATACTGTATTTTGGATGCTTGTATATTGATAAAAATCAAACATGCCATTATATCATTATGTAGTGCACATACCACAAAGTTATTAATATCATAACATAGTAGTATCACATATCACAGTACATTACCTCATTCACATACACAGTTAGATCACATAACAACATTGCACAACACTTATCAAACATATTGCACATTCACTTTTTTAGAAAATGCAATTTTGTTCCATGTTGTAGGTGAGGTTTGTACTTACCTATTTGCAGTGCTTTTTATCTAACCTTTCCTTTGAAACTTAACATATACACACAAAGCGTACTCTTATTAAAATCCATTTATCGAATTTAAAGTTTCGAAACAAATTTTCACACATAAAATTAGCAATTAAAACATCTTCTTTAAACACAAAGCTAATTTTGTTCAAAACTGACTTAAAATTAGATTTTATAGAAAACTAGTTTCAAAATGAATTCTTTTAACCATTTAGGGCTCGTTTGGTGAGCATGACTGGACTGGATTATTACTTAGGATAGGATTGGATTTGATTAGGTTGGATTGTAATTAGTACCGTAATATGTTTGGTACAATATCAGACTGGACTATAATTAAAAAAAAATTAAATTAATTTTTAAACTTAAAAATATGAAATTAAAAATTTTAATTGGCTAATTGGCATGGTTAGTCCCTGAACTTTATGTAAAGTGGCAAACACATCCCCATTCTTTTTTTTAGTACAATCAATCCCTATTTTGGAGCCAAATGTAGCTCCGTTCGTCGTTTGGTGTTAAGCTCCGTTAGTTTAATTAATGTATTTTAAATAAAACTAACGAAAAAAAAAAACAATTACATAGAAAAATTGATCATTACCCATTTCCAAAAACCAGAAAAAATATTTGTTCTCCAATGGGTTTCTTCACATCTTGCATAAACCATTCAAAATTGTCAAAAACCATAACTTTCTGAATTGGGTATTCCTCAATACCAGAAATTACAGAACACGTTGCACAACACTGTCGGCCATCACCTCGCCCAACACGTCGCCAAACTCTTTTGGCCATCTCATTTGTTTTGCTGCTCAACCCTTCACACATCGCATCCGCTCCTCTACAGATGAGATCCCAGCACCGTGTAGAAGAATCCCGGCCTACCCTGAGTTCTGCCATCTAACACCGTGCCAAATTGCGATCGCCGCCGTGAAAATTCGCAAACACTGCCGTGAAAGGTTGTGAGCTAGACCGACCTCCACTGCTGCTCCCATTTCCTAATCTTGGTGAGGTTTTGTTTATGGGTTTGAGTTTGAGATTTTGTTGCTAGGTTTGAGATTGATTTTGAAATATTGGTTTTCGATTTTGGTTTGAGGTCACAGATGTTTAGTGATTTTTAGATTATTTGTGATTTTGGTTTCAATTTTGGTTTGAGGTTATTCGTTAGTTTTAGTGATGAGTTAAGTAGATTATTGATCTTGTTTTTTCTATTTGTTTGCCGAGAAATCCAAGAAAATTGGAAAGTTATTTTCTGCTTCTCGTTTGGCACGATTTTGCTGTGTAATGGGTTTTGATGCATTTTGCTACATAATTGGTTTTTTTTTTTTTTTGGTTTAGTTTTTTTTAAAATACATTAATTAAAAATAAAATAATTTAAAAAAAACAAAACAAAACAAGAGAGGGCCACATGTCACGAACTAGTGGCACCACGCAACCCACTAATGGAGCTTAACATCAAGGGACGAACAGAGCTACATTTGGCTCCAAAACACGGACTCATTGTAAAAATAAATAAGTAAATAAATTAAAAAAAAAATTGGGAACGTGTTTGACACTTTACGTAAAGTTCAGGGACTAATCATGTTAATTAGCCTTTTAATTAAAATTATGTATGGAAATTATATTTTATTATTTTTATGAGATATATTAATATAATATACAATACATATAAATATTCAACTATAAAACATCATAATAATATGAAATTCATTATATTTTACAATTAAAAACACATATCAATTATTAATTATAAGGGTATCTCAATTGAATTTGAAAAAAACAAAAACGAATTGATTGAGTCTTTAAAGGAAAACGAATCGGATAAAACAGAATGTTAATTATAAGTTTTTCACAACTATCCTTTCAAATAACTAATTAATTAATTATCTAAATGGGAGAAAAATAAACAACAGGCAGCCAAAAAATAAATAAAAAAATGAGCCGACACTCACAGGATATTGAGATTTACAGTAGACAGCAAGTAGCGCACACACAATATATATTTTTATTGTTTTCCAGTTATATATATAGGCAGTGTGACTATTACTATGTGCAGGTACCGTGAACTCTAATATAGTGACCGTGGATTCAAATATGGTTTCTTTCAAAACTTTAATAAATTTGTTGAACCGTCAAATCAGCAATTTGCTGTGCAAGCTGCATATATATAGAAAATGACTGATTTTCCTATATATATTTGATTTTATATCTTTATATTCAGATTTTGAATATATAATTATTTCATAAATTATTCCCCACACGCGCACGCGCGCGCATATATATTTATATAAACCATACATTTTTAAACCTTTATCTTTTAAATTTTTTTTTTTTTTTTTACTTTATGGTTGTGAAGTCATAAATTTAATTTGTACATTGATCATAATACCATTCACACATTAAAATTGTTAAAGTTTCTTATTGAGATTAACAAGTCAGTTACTTTTGTTCTTTCAAAATTTTATTAAAATTCTAACTTGACCGGCTAAAAGATATAAAATCTGAAAGTTTTTTCTCAGTGAATTGAAAAATATAAAATCATTACTAAAAAAAGAACTTACAAATGAATGTCAAAAGCTAGAATTTTTCAGATTAAATATCACTCTAACTAAATTATGAGATTAGTAAGAAAGAGCGGATCTTATAGTTAAACTTAGACACAAAATTTAATATACAAAACTTTAAAAGTTTACTATTTTAACAAAAAATTTCCAACAACATCGATTCAGGAGAACTGACATCGAAAGTCTTCTCGTATTATTTTTTATATTAGTTTTGTTTGAACAAATGTCGTTTCCCAATGTCATTTCTCTGTCTTTCGGGAAACGACATTGGTCTAGAAGAATCAATGTTGTTTTTTCTTTTTCTTTTTCCTTTTTTTTTTTGTCGTTTTTCACGTCAATTCAACCAAGAGCCGATGTCATTTTTTGACATCTATCAAAATAGTTTCTTCTTTTTAGAAATGACATCGATTCTCCTAAAATCGATGTCTTTTCATTTTTTTAAATTACTTTTCTAAAAAATTTAAATTATTTTAGTAGAAACTACACCGTTTTCAATTAATCCATATCGTTTCAATCACCTCCTATTTAACATTTTGCAGTAGTGGATAGTACGTAGTAAATTTGTAATATCCCACTTATTAGACTAGCAATTTTCTTAATAGTATTTGTTGAGGCTCTAGGAGTATCAATGCTAGCTGATGGGTTTGCTTATGAGCTCTTGCAGAAGATGTTTATGTCAACCATGTGAAAGTATTGCTTCTTTTTCTTCCAGTATTCCTTAGTTAGGATTTTAGGGTTCATGATGGTGAATGAAGCACCTGTATCAAAGAAGGCTACAACTTTGATCAGTAGTGAATACTTTGAGGGGATGACATGCATCTTAATAATTGGAATTGGTTGAACAGAGTTGATGGCAGTCATCTTGTAGGTGCTTTCCTGATTGTCTGAGTCTGAACAATTAGAATATAGCTGAAGGCACAAAGTGTATCTACAGTGATTTCTTCATCTATAGAAAAGATAGATTCGACATCATTATCAGACAATGAGATTCCCATAGACTCCTGGATGTGTGAGATTATCTTGGCCCTCTTTCCCTTAGGACATTGTTTAGCATAATGGCCTTTCATGCCGCACACGTAGCATATGTTGGAGGACTTCCCAAAATTCTTCTTCTTGCGTAGGAATCTTCATGGGCCTTTCTTACTATTAAACCATCGTTTGAACTTAGACGATTTAGACGACATGTCGTAGTTCTTGTATTGTTTGTA
The DNA here is from genome assembly GCA_010015005.3 of Ulmus americana. NCBI lineage: Eukaryota > Viridiplantae > Streptophyta > Magnoliopsida > Rosales > Ulmaceae > Ulmus > Ulmus americana. Next base: position 3,453 of record WUAT03173364.1, on the reverse strand, counting down.
CTTCTTATGCTTTTTGAACTTGGTTGAGCATGAGTAGGAACTGTGTGAGGGGTATTTGATCTGTAGTTCTTTCTGATTACACACCTTGTCAAGCTTCTTCGTCTGCTTTATATATTCTTGGATGAATTTATTTTGTGAGAACATTTTTTTTAGGGATCGTAGCACAAGTTAGAATAATTCTTCCAACGTGGTATTCTACAAGGTCTTTCCACTTGTTGAGAGGAGTCTGAAAGTTTCTTCTTGCAAGGTGTCTGGGATTGAGGAGAGGAATGCCTATTTGAGGTTATGATCATTGACACCACCAATAAGATAAAATCTCTTGGTCATTTCACAATAGTGTTTCTTGAGATCTTTTCGTTGCATGGAGCAACATTTCATCTTGAAGAATTCAACTCTTTATCTTTCAGTGATCTAAGCTTCTTGTCCACAAAATTCTATATAGATATGACCGAGGGCTAGTTCTACTGAGTTAATTTGTAACCCATAAGCCTCTAAGTATCTTTTTAAGCTCATCTGTTGAGATCTGTCTCGGGATCTGAGTACAACTTGGGACTTGTTGTGAATCTACCAAGATCATGAGAGCATCACTGGTTGCTGGAAGTGCTAGATCCAGAGCATGATTCTGAACTTTATATGCCATCTAATAGTGGAGAGTAGCACTAATCGAGTTGAGATCTTGGTCTACACCAACGATCTAAAGTTAGATCTTCAGAGTGTCTAAAAGGTGATTATCATGGAGAGACATGTTAATATATACAGATCACAATTTTGGGGCATTTGGTTCAGCGATTCAAATTCTAAAGATTTGAGTTATGAAATTTAAGTTATATGATTTAAATCATAAAACTTGAATTTGTGTTTGGAAATGTGTCTGAAATTAGAATCTGAGTTTTAAAAAATTTAAATTTGTGTTTGGATAAATTGGGTTGAATTGAGTTGTAAAAAAAATAAAAATGAATTAAAATGTGGATTATTTTACTGTTTGAGTTTGAGTTAGAATTAACATTCTCATAAAATCAAAACTCAAGTTTGGGTGATTTGAGTTTAAAATGGGCATGTTTGTTTCGATGACTCAAACCTTAATTTTTAAGATTTGAATTATTTAGTGATTCAAATCAGTGTTTGTTTAAACAATGACTCAAATTTTAAGTTATAAAACTTGAGGTATTTGATGAATTATTTTCATTGAATTAGATTTTTAACTTTATGATAATTCTTATTCTAACTCTGATTCAAACAGTGAAATAACCTACATTTTAATTCATTCTTATTTCTTTTATAACTCAATTCAACATACTTATCCAAATACAAATTCAAGTTTTCTAAAAATCAGATTCTAATTTTAGACACATTTCCAAACACAAATTCAAGTTTAATGATTCAAATCGCATAACTCAAATTTTATAACTCAAATCACATAATTCAAACTCTAGAATTTAAATTACTAAACCAAACGGCCTTAATGATTCAAGTTTTATGAGCCGGAGTTTGAGTTTTTGGGCTACCCAAAGACTGATTCAAGTTGAAAATGACTGAAACCACAAATTTTTAAACTCTAACTTGTTATTTGTTGAAATTAATGTCATGAAAATTGAACAAAATTGTTTTATTAAAAACAAAAACACAATAGTTTCGGTGAGGATGGAGCTTTATTTTCTTTTAGAGCTTTATATATAAAGTTTTTTCATCTAAGTTTAATTATATTGAGGTATACACGGTTTGTAAAACAAATCTTAACGGTTAAATAATGTCATAGCGATGCATGTTTCATTATCTACGAGTATTTGTGTAAAAAAAATCGAGAAATATTGACATAGAATCTTGGGATAATTACTTTTTGGTATCATCCTGTATTTTTTCAAATACTTGAAAAGGTATTTAAGTATTTTAATATATATATATATATATATATCCCCTATTGCGAAATTATTACTCTTTGGTGTCCTGTGTCAACCCTTGTTGACTTTCTGAGAATAAAATATCTAAAAGACCCCTATTTTACTTTTTAGGTTTAAGCTAATTTTAAGATTTTATTTTTATTTTGTAAATATTTTTTGTTTGTAAACAAGAATAACACTAGAGTAAAATTGGTATTTTTAAATAATTTAGTCAAAATGAGTAACAAAAAGAAACAATCTCAAAATAAGGGATACTCTTTTTTTTTTTTTTTAAATAATAAATACTTAGAGCATTGAAAAAAATATAATGTACCAAAATATAATTATCCCTAGAATATTCTTTTCGACAAATCGAGATGTTAATTATTATTCTAAAACTATCCAAATCTCAATATCCTTATCAAGGCAAAAATCTAGTATAACTCCAAGTCATTGTCCCTTACTACAATGTAATATATGTTTATTTGGTAATTGATATTTTAAGAACTTTTCTCAAACGTGAGCCCCATTGCTATTATTATAAATTATTCTAGATCAATCTTTTTCAAAGTTTGATGATTCATTTATAATTTGTTTTGGAAAAAAATATCAAATGCTAATTAACTTTCTACAAAGTCCACTACAAAACAGTAAGAACTGCAAGCTGGTCACCTCTATATAGCTTTAACATCCAAACATTTCCAAATCATGATTTGATAATCAATCAAACTCGTGTTTGTTTATATTTATGTTTATGTTATATATATGTAAACATTATGGACATGTGTCACCTTGCTAGTTGCTAGTAGCTAGGGCTTTGTTTCTATTATATATACCTTACAAAATAGGAAACCTATTAAATTTCAAATCATGAGAAATAATACAAGAGGTTGAGAAAGACTCCCTCTTGGAATCCATATAAAATCATTATAACAAGCCAAAATTTCCAAAACAAAGAACCATGAAAAAGTGCGTCAAGACAAAATGCTAAAAATTCAGAAAAGCTTCCAACCTTTTCAATCCAGCCACCATACAACTTGGCAATATTTAGCTGGAGTAATATAACAATATATATTATCATATGCCTAGACCTGGATAAGCATGTCAAAAGTAAGACTCCCTTATGTGAGGGGGTAATAGATGATCATATTTGATTTTTAAATAATTTTACTACATTTATGCAATATATATATATATACACACACACACAGTCTCCAATAGGTTCGATAAGTGTATATCTTTTTAACTACTGCATCAATTTTTTTTTTAGCATGTTTTCCTTCAATTTCATAAAAATATTTTTAGAAAACGATTTTGCAAAACAAGTTTTCTTGTAAAGCTGTTCTCTATATAATTTTCGCAATTTGAATAGAGATTTTATTTTGGTGATTTGAAAACAGAGAAAACAAAGAAATTGATGTTCTATTCGCGATTTGAAGATAGATTTTATTTTGTTTTATTTATTTTAAAAAAAATTTAAAATTTTATTTTGTACTTTAATTATTTTTATATATTTTTGAATTTCCAAAATATTTATTTGTTTTTTTGAAGTAGTCCCTATAGTTCTACTATATTT